>JAOTRH010031735.1:0-21013 GCA_034768845.1 Heliamphora exappendiculata
TCATACTCATTAAGTATAATGACAATGAGCTCTAGATGTTTATATTTTTTTGTCATAAATAATTTTTGAAATTCATAAGAACAAATTGTGCTTATAATTTATATCAATTAGTATTAGATTTGAATGAAGATTAAAAATGACTTTTTGAGTAAAATTTGAAATTATTTTCTAAAAATTCATAACAATTGGTATTATGTGCTATAGTTTGGAGGAATTATTATTAGTTTTTACATGAATATTTATTGAATCCAATATATATGGCATTGTTGTCCAAAAAATTTTAAGTTATGGCATAAGGTTTCAACCTATGCATAAATAGCTGCTTTGGAAGCCATTTGCATATTATTTACCCATGCTTTAAAATATGTATTGTTTTAACATTTTAAAAGTGCTTTCATGAAAAGTTATTATCTTCATTATTGGTATCAAAATGATAATTTTTCAATGGCACTCTTAGAAAATGGGGGAGAATTGTTAACAATTGTTATTATTTATATTTCTACTCATGAATAACAATTGGCATCAGTTTGCAATTGGTATAACTTGATATCGAATAACAATTAGTATCATATCAATTAGTATTAATTTGACAATTGATTTTCTAACAATTGGTATCTTATTTTTTTGTCAAATGATGCTATACCAAAAGTGGGAGAATAAATTTTCAATAAATTTCATTTTTAAGCTTCCACTTTTTGATAATGGCAAAAGGGGGAGAATGTTTGAGCAAAATAAGTATTATTTTTTTTACATTCCTTTTGATATGAGAAAAAGAGAGTGCAGACACTGCACTTAATGATTAAATCTTTTTGATAGGTAAAAAGAGTGAGGCTTTGTATTAAATTGCTTATATATGCCTTAATGATTTTTATTATAAAATGAAATTTATCACATTCATCAGTCAAATTGTGCTTAAATGTCTATCACTTGAAAATTCAATGTCCTTGAATTTTAACATTATATTTTCTAAATCTTGGTTATATGCATATTGTGAGGGGGAGCCTTATAAAGGCAACTTCATTTTGCTCTTTGTTTATCATCATCAAAAAGGGAGAGATTGTTGGCCTAACTAGGTTTTAACTTATTTTGATGATAACAAACCAAAGCTTCTAATTGTGTAAATTGAGTGTGTTCACAAGACTTTAATGAAACAAGCACAATTGAGAAAAAAAATAGAAGCCACGAAGCATGAAGATCATATTCAAGCGGCTAAGATCCATGGAGCACGAGAAAAACCAAGAAGAAAAGAAAGACTTGAAGGACTTGAAGATTTTCTAAGTGTAAATGCACTAGGACCTATGTAAGTTCACGTACCATTGGTTATACGTGTGAAAGCTCGTAAGAGACCTTAGATGGACCATAACTTAGTTAAATATTTCATGGAAAATCATTTTCAAAGTATAAAATATCTTTTAAAATGTTTCAAAAGAAGGTCGGAAAAAAATATGCAAAAATTGTGTGAAGAAAATTGACATACCTTCGGTATTTTGGCCATAACGTTTTGTACAAAATGAATTTTTCTATGAGGTTTGAACCATTGGAAAGTAGACTTCCGGGGCTTCAATTGGAACACAAGAATAACCCTATTCGGAATCCGAATGAAGGAGTTATGGTCGTTTGAAGTTGGGCAAATTGAGCAGTCGCGGTCCAGTCGACTGATCACTCGATCCAGTCGACTGAAGTCAAGTTCAGTCGACCGAGCTAGCTGCTTCAGTCGATCGAACTGGCTAATTTTTGAATTTTGAACTTAATGGCTAGTTTGACATTTCCTTATTTGAGCCAACGGCTAGTACAAACTTTTGGCCTATAAATAGCGCCTTTGAGCTCTGATTTTACACACTTCAAACCTTCAAATCAACTCTTTCATATATATCAATTTTGTTCTTCAAATTCTTCATTTTTATGAAATATTTTTGAGAGAAAATCTTAGAATTCCTCTATTGAGCTTTTACTTGTATATCCTTTAGAGTGAATATTAGTGTGCTTTTATTGTATTCATTTGCTCACTAAAGGAGCTGATCTTGTACATCCAATTTAGATTCTACTCTTGTATTCTTGTTGTAACTTAAGAAGGTGATTCTCAAGAGAGGCCACTCTGCCTATTGAAGGAGAGACAGAACTCCGCCTATAAGGAGAGACTTGAGAAGGAGACATCCTCAAGAGAGGCTACTCCGCCTAGACTAAGGAGAGAGGCTGTTCCGCCTATTGAAGGAGGGATAGTGAAAATCGTCATAGCGATTGGCTTGAGGCAAGGACGTAGGCCGTTGCGCCGAACCTTGTAAAAATTGTGGTGTCGTATTTCTATCTCGCTTTACTTTTCATTCTCATTATTATATTGTTGTTTATATTTGCATCACAACACTTAAAATCTATACTTGAATCATTCACAATTAAATTTTATACTTGTATTTTAATTTGTAAATTAAGAAAGTTTTGAATCTAGTGATTTCATCTAAACTTACGTTTTAAATCTTTTGCTTGCATTCTAAAATCTCAAAGAAGAAAGTTTTGAATCTTGTAATATTGTGAATTAAAATTAATATACTCTTGCACTTTAATCTTCAAATAAAAAGGTTTTAAATATTGTTAATTAACATCTACACTTGTACTTAAATCTTCTATCAAAAGATTTTGAATCTTATTTATAAGATAATTAAAAACTACTTGTGCTTTAATCCTCTAGCAAGAAAATATACTTGAGAATATACTTGTGAATTAAAATATCTTACTTATAAGTGAATTGAAAGATATACTTGTTTTCTAATACTTGAACAAGAAATTTTTTCCCAATTTACCCCCCCTCTTGGGATTACACATATACTATCAGAATCCACAATCCCATGTCTTTCGCTTCGATCTTGAAGAACTGTGCCCCACCATAGAAGAGTTTGTTGGTATTCTGGATCTCACCCTGGGAAAACTTGTAGTCGTGTCAACCTTCTTCCTTTCTAATCGGTAGTAAATAATACAACTTTGTGGCCTATCTAAAATGGAGGCTTCCCTCTTGACATCTGACGACTGTCTTGACATTCTTTGGATTATTGAGAGATTCCTTCCTATCGGTGATCTCAACAACCTTGCTTTTCAGTTATGATGCCGTTATGCTTTGTGCTTTTGCCTCCTTGTCCATTATCTCTTAGTTCCTTCTGATAGACGTGTTAGCTACTCATTAGTGGACATTGCAGGTCAGATGTGATCAGGAAAGGACTTCATCTCGATGGTACTTGTTGAGACCTTGATTGGCTTGGATGCTATTTATCGAGACGCGACCACTACCTTTGCTGGCAGTCCTTTACTTCTTCAGGTAAGCTTTCTTCCTCTTTAGTAATTCCTTATTAGCCTGCGTTTAACATTTCCATCCTTTCAATATGCTCGTGCGCTATCCCCTGGTAGATTACTCGCTTCCTACTTGCTTTTTCCACGAGCCCGATGGTTAATTCATCCACTCCCCAGTCCTCACAAACAATCCCTAAAAGATGCAAACCTCCCAGAAGTAAAAGGAAGAAGGTCAACGAGCATTGAAATTTTCATTCTTTTACCAACTCCATTATGCCCATCCACATATTAATCACCTCTCACTTGACTCTTCCACGAGTCTTCAACGATTAGTTCACCTTCCCAGGCCTCTGTTGGGGGCCCTCCTATTGTGCCTATTAGCTTTATGGGGGCCAAAATCTCCCATAACAGACTCGCTAGTACGTGGCGGGTCCCCCTCCACATGTTATCGGTGCTTAACAGCCTATTTTGCCAGTGTGCCACTGTAGACACCCCAATTTGACCCCGCCTAATCTTAGGTGAATCCGATGATAAAAACGATTGGAATTGTGCCTCAGTACAATCCTCGAGAAATGATCCAAGCTCGATATTTGAACTCAATCATCAAAACCTTCAAACAAATGAAATCTTTTTGAACCACCAACTCCAATGTGGCGACCGCTAATAAAATCCTTTGAAAACTTTCACTTATTGTGGCGACCACCATGTTCATTGTGGCGACTGCTAATAGAACTTCTTGGAAACCCTTTTCCAAAGTGGCGACCGCCACCTCTAATATGGCGACCGCCAACTTTCATTATGGCAACAGCTAATAGAAGCTCTTTGAACCTTTTCCAATGTGGCGACCGCCAACTCCTAACCTGGCAACAGGCAACTCCTAACTTGGCAACTGTCAACTTCAAATGGCCTGACGTGTCCCAAAGCGTGTCAGCATCTCATTGGTTGAAGAATTCTATAAATACCGTTCTCTAATATACACATTTTTAGAGGAGAATTTTAGAGAGAGAAGCTCTGTTGAGTCACCGAACAATTCTGAGCCCTGGCACCGAAACCCTGTCAAAGTACCGAGAGCCGAACCCTCAATACCGAAGTTTTGAAACCCTAGCTTGGATCATTGCCCAGGGACCGAATTTCCATTCCCCGACTTGAGGATTCCTTAGTGATTCAGGTACAATGCTTAGATCCTTGGTCCTTCTAACTCCATTTTTTACCTCTTTGGAGTGACCGAGTTAATTTGATTGTTTCATCTTTGCTACATTTTTGCATTGCTTATAGTTACTTTATTTATGTTTGAATTCAAGCTTTAACTTATTTAGCTTACTTGTTTTGTTTATTTGCTCGCATTAAATTTATTAAATATATTAAATAGAGCTAACATAATTTAACAATACCACTAAATAATATCGTTATTGTTATAATCTAAGCACTTACATATATATGGTTAGAATTGTCAATATTACACCCATATTTTATTTTTCATCTTTCTTTTAATTTTTCCTTTTAATGTACCATTTCTTTTTCTTTTTTTTATTTTCTTTTTATTATTAGCTTTATTTTCCTACTTGTCCTTTTCTTCTTTAAATGTTAGCTTAATTATTCTTTCATAATAATTCTTTTATTTCCTTTTCTATTTCTTTTTCTTTTATCTTTCCTTGTTAAGCATTAAAACTCCATCAAAATTCTTTATTTTAGTTTATTTTTCTTTCGATGAAGCTCACGCTGTGCATATGCTGTTAAAGGAAGAAGAGAACTACATCAATTCGCGAGCGGTTATGATGATGAGGCAAATGTCTTACTTTCCAGGAATGGGATTGAATCGCAAATAGCAAGGTATTCCGAAACCTTACCAGGTATTGCCAGCTTCGCGCAGTTTCGATCTTGGTTACAAATTGACGAAAGGAGATTTGGAATGTGACACCCCATTTTTTGGGCATGTCGGGACATATATAACTATAAATAAGGAATATATTCTAGCCAAATTTGTATAAATACATAAGGTAACTATTACATCATTAACGGTTCAGAGATTGATCAAAATACTTAATAAGTACAGTCTTCCAGAAAGCTTAACAAAAGTTACATTATGTGAGACCCCTGACCCTTATCTTTTAGGCTGTTTATATATTTGACGTGTTTAATTCAGTATATGAATAGCATCGATGTATGATTTATGTTTTAAAGTTATAGAACATCATGTGTAAATGTGTTTTACGCTTTTTTGGACCTTGTTTAGGTTGGTTGGGTTGGTTTTTAGGCTGAGAAACCACAATAGATTCTAGTACGCTTCAGGTTTTGAGTTCAGTCGACTGAAGGGTGTGGTTCAGTCGAATGAACTGAGATTTTTGGGTTCGATCGACTAAACTCAGGGGTTCGGTCGACTGAACAGTGTAATTTTTAGTTTTCTATAAATAGACCAGTGGCGGAGATTTTGAGACAAAAACCTTTCTTAACAGTTAAGAAACCCCTTTCTATGCCTTCTCTCCAGCTTTGAGGGCCCCGTGCTTGGTTTTGTGTTCGATCCTTTGCGGATCCTTGCTATCTGGGCCGAGGGCTTCGCAACCATCTAGTCGGATTCTCGTTCTGATGCCGTTCAGTTTTGAGACGTCAAGTTCTTAACTCTCTGAGATAGGATTCTAAACCCTACAGCTATATGAGGGTGATATATGTGATTATACATGTTTTCACCGGAGAGAAATTACATCAAATGTGATTTTCATGTGTAAATCTTGGTTTTGGTTAAAAATGGGGTTTTTACGCCTTTTCTTGGTTGTATATATGATCCGGGTGTGTTGACATCCGTGGTTTTCAAAAGGAGGTTTGAAAACGGTAATTTGTGAAATCGGGTGAAAAATGCCTTTTTAGAGGTTTAGAGCTAACTCGTGGGGTTGAGTCTCAAATCTTAAACGTTTTGTAGGAAATGGTTTTAGATCTCCATTTTGACGGATTGGATCTCTTTTATACATGTGCTGTATAAACTATTTTATGGGTTTCATAGTTGAGCTATGATGAATTTTTAAATGTTATCCATAGATGTACCGTGATAGAGTGTGATTTGAGTTGGGCTTCTATTGCTCCTTGGTGTAAGTCAAAAAACGTGTACAGAGTGGGTTCGCTACAGTCCCTCGGGTTAATCCCCGTAAACGTGATTTGGTTATGTTTCGTCCATCGATCGTGGCAAACCATAAAGAAATAAGTGTGTGAATTGGGTGCTTTCCCATCGGTCAGGGAAATTTGTAAAGAAGTCGGTTGCCTCCTTGAATGGTGTTGTTGTTGTAAATCCGTATAGAACTTGTCATTACCTAGCAGGCTTTCAGTGGTTTAGGGCTAGGGTAATGGGCAGGAGTTTATCGTTGTTACCTTTGTCTGTATGGCAGAGTCAGTACATAGGATTTCATTTATATCTTTTCTCCTCGGTTGTGTGACCTGAGTGGAGTATACTATTTATTTACATCTTTTCCTTAACTGTGGCATGATATCTGTTAAGATAATATGCATAGTTTGAAGGATGGAGAAAACGTGGATTTTTATGAGATAAAATCTTTTGAGACTCGTGGTAGTCTAAAGCAAACTTGTGGTTTTGGGAGGAAAACCCTTTTTGGCTCCTGTGGTTGAGCCCGTGTGTGTGGAATTGCATAACCTGCTTTAAAGTTTTATTGCCTATGTTCTATTGGGCTTCGACTCACGGTGTGGGATTTTACTGTAAAACCTTTTCAGGTGAGCACGAGGAGTTGACCTAGTTGTAGAGGTGATGGAAGACTTGCTGTAGTTTTCCCTATTTTTATACATGTACCTTTACATGTAACGCTTGAGATGGCTGGTTTTGTACGCCTTTGGACGAAATGTTTATTCATGTATGAGATGCATGTTTTTAGTTTATGAGGGTTGAACTATGGGAATTTTATCCAAATGATATATATTTTTCAGTTGAGGGCTTTCCAACTGTAAATCTTATTTTCTCAAACTGTCTTTTAGGTGGGCTTTCGCGTGACCCTGATGTTGGGGCGTGACACATTATGTCCGTGGAAAACTAAACAAAAGATTAAAAGTAAGTATTCTACGTCTTCAAACTGCGTCGTTGGGATTACCCTACTCCTACCACACTCCCCCTTCTTCAAAATCTCCTTCCTCAACAAACGCACCTTCCTCGAACTGTTCTTCTTCCTCACCAGTGGCACGAATGCCATGAGCTGGAGCCTAGAAGCGAATTCCCTAAATCGTCTAACAAACTCACGACAACATATTCTACAATACATATCGTATAACACCCAATGCAAAGTTAAGGGAACAGAGATATAGGCAAACTATCATTTTTAACAAGATGAGCGCATTTAAGAACATAAGTGTGAGTGCGTGTTGCAGATAAATGAAATGTAAATGCCCAACCCCAAGTACTTCCAGAACAGTATCATGAATTTTATGCTGGGAATTACAGAGTAAACTTGATGGTATATTGATCACTTACCCTATCCTAGCCTCGTTGCGAAAGGTAAATGCTCGCCTTGGCTACATGCCTCAGTCGTTTTACTCAATGGCAATGACGAAGGGGTGGGCCAACCAGTTTTATCCATCCTTATCCGGGCTAACCGATCCCATATTAAGTACTAGGATGCTCATTAAGCGTCAACCCAAAGTCTAATTAAAGCTAGTGACGGTCCCATAGTGCCTAAATGTCCCTTTTTATAATAAAAACTTCCAATTCAATATCACATCTGGCAAGCAGGGATGCCCTAGATCCACAACCACTGAATAATTGATTTTCATGTCAACCAACCCAATCGAAAGATACGAAGGGGACTCTGATAACCCAAGATGAAATGGAAAAATGACCATGACGTGCAATATGCCTCTCGTGTATAATTAATCATTGCATGGTATATAAATATGACTTGGCACATGGTACAACTTGTTAAAATATTACATACAAACATGCGAAGCAAAACCATAATTCATGTGATATAAAATCGAACCATCGGCATGAGTTCATTTCATCATAGCATTATTTTCAAATACTAGTTACTCACAAAGTTCATATAAGATTCACATACTCAAGTCTTATAAGTAATATACCACTCGAACACTTAGCCAATTTTAGGTACAAGTTTAATTGCTAGTTTTAAAGTTATGACAACGTTTTGAAATACTTACACATAGATTTAATATCTGATATTTTAACACCAATTAGATAAAAATATTTCCTACAACTTTCATGTTTATCGCTAATACTAAATTCTAAGGCACGGGGGTCATTTATTTTATTTAAGTAAAAATGGTTCAGCAATTTGTAGAGAAATACATAGGAATTGAGCTTCTGTTGGCCACTATTTTTGTGCATCAATGCAAGGGCTATGGCTCTAATTTTTGGTGGGTTTTTAGTTTATGGTGTCCCCTACAAGTTTCATGTTTTGAGTTAGGGTAAGTTATTTGGAAAACGGCCAATTTATAAAATGAGTTCAGTCAACCTAAAAAGGTTTGCAGAGTGTGTTTTTAACAGAGAATTCTCAAAACCTTTGGGGCATCATCCGAGGGTATTTTGGACTGATATTTGCTCAGTTTATAGTTTAATATGTTAGCTACATTGTTCATGTTTACCACTTTTAGATTTGGCTTCTAAAATGTTAGGTTTTGGTTCTCACAAAAATGTGTGACAGAAAGGTCTGTCAACCACTGAACCTTAATAGTGACTTTGGGAAGGCTTTTGATCTATCAAGACTACATATTTTTGGCTCATTATTGGCGAAAAGACAGATAAATATGTCCTCTAGAAGTTTTATGTTTTGACCTAAGCTCGGTTCTTACTCTAACTTAGGGTTTTTAGGTCTGCAACTCAGAGTGGTCAAGATCTGACACTCTTTGGAAAAAATAAAATATCTAGAGTTCTACCAAACAAAATAACTTCAAACCAATTTTGTATGAATGAAAACTCAAACATATAGATCTGGACATAAAAATCACTTTAAGACCATTTTTCTACATTTAGTTATGATGTTTTAAAGTTTATGGTAGAAAGTGAGTAAGTCCAGAAAATCAAGTAACTTAGGATTTTAGTTGCTTAGCTTGTGTTGTGTTCATTTTTGACATGTTTTCTTTGCATGCATGTTATAAACTCACATAAACCAAAACTCCAGAATACACACAAGCCATAAAACTTAAAAACATACACATGCGAGCTTATACAAAGCACAATCTTGCCCTTGTAGTCCACTATTTGTATCTACAACGCCTTTCTTTGAGTTGTTCTTCATTTTTTTTTTCTTAGGGTTTGTTATAGAGATGGATTGGGGGTATCTTGAGAGAGAATATCAAAAAGTTTTAAGAGAGCTGCTTACCTCTTTTGATACTCAAATGGATGAAGGAGAGTAGAACTCAGCTTTATTGTACCTCCCTTGATCCTTTTTTCCTTTCTCTTCCTTCCTTCTTCCTTCTTCTCTCCTTCTTCTCTCTTAGAACACTTAAAATTTTTGGAGCCTCTCTCTCACACTCTCTCATCCAAAATACATGAAGGAGAGTGAAGACTAAGGTCTTGTTTTTATATATAAAAAAAATGTAATGGGGTGTAATTATGGTGTTTAATTAAAATTTGAATTTTCTTAAACTTCCATTGGTTGCATGGGAGGTGGGATACATTTGAGGCATTGAGAGATTAGATTTTTGTAGCAAGGGGGTCGGCTAAGACAGGTTTGGGGCAGACCAAACTGAATTTGCATTTATTTAGTGTTTTAAAATGTATTTTGTTCCATTTTTGTGTATATAAATGCATAAAATATTAGTTTTATGTATATGTTTGGTATCTAAACCTACCAAAACCTATTATATTAATGTATTTATAATTAATTTAGTCTTCACATGATTTATCATAATTTTAATAGCAATTAAATAAATCAGTGTAGACTTTTCAGCTAAATTAACTTAGTTTGACTAGAATTAGTTTTTTGACTTATTTATTGTGTAAAAACTTTAAATAATTATTTTTTTGGCTTTGTTGATCTATATTATTATATTAGTTTGTATATTACTTGTATAAAAAGTATTGGGTCTAAATAATGCTTAATTTATACATTTTTCTCATTTTTAAGCTTAAAAAGGCAAAAAGTAACTTTTTGGGCACAAATTCCTTGGTGGCCGGCCATGCAAGGGCAATTTGGTTATTTTTGTTGTTATTTTATATTTTATTAATTAATTTTGTATACATATCTAATTTTTGGTGTCCATGTGTCAAATTTTAAAATTTTAGAATTTTTTACTGTACTAGGGGTAAAATGGTCATTTTACCTTAATTATGGGAATTTTTGATTTTTAATCTAACATTTTATGTTATTCACTTAATTTAAGCTATTTTGAGAGTTTCCTGAGTGCTAGGGTCTATCCTCTGAGTATTTGGTCTCTTTTATGATTTCCAGGTCAAAATTAGGGTTTTGAGTTATTTAGGATTTTTCCTTGTTCATATGGCGACTTAGGTTCTTATCATCTATCTATCGCTAATACTAGGGTTTGAGCTTGGTTATTACAATCTACCCCATAAAACAAATTTTCTCCTCAAAATTTCATATCGTACCTTAATCTGCGAATAATTGGGGATGACTTGTCCTCATAGCTTCCTCCTGCTCCCATATAGATTCTTCAATCCTGTTATGCTTCCAAAGAACTCGGACGAGCGGAATGGTCTTGCCTCGAAGAATCTTGTCTCATTGATCGATAGTCCTCACTGGTTGCTCTTCAAACGTGATATCCTCATCAACATGTAGTTTCTTCTAATCCAAAATATGGGTACGGTCAGGTTCATACTTCTTTAGCATCGATACATGGAATACGTTATGAACGTTGGCAAGTTGAGGCAGTAAAGCCAGACGATATGCCAATTTCCCAACCTTAGCTAGAATCTCGAACAATCCAATATATCTTGGAGTTAGCTTCCCTTTCTGACCGAAGCGTATCACCCCTCTTCGTGGTTGAATCTTCAAGAATACATGATCTCCTACTTCAAATCGTAGCAGCCTTCATCGTTGATTTGCATAGCTCTTTTGTCGGCTCTATACGGTGGCTATCCATTGTTGGATGAGTCGAATCTTCTCGGTGGTCTCTTGCACTAAGTTCGGTCCAAGAAGTTCGTTTTCTCCTGCTTCAGTCCAACAAACTGGCAAACGGCACGATCTTTCGTAAAGGGGTTCATATGGTGGCATGTCAATGCTAGATTGATAGCTGTTGTTGTAAGCAAACTCAACCGATGGTAAGTTCTTCTCCCAGTGTCCCTTAAAGTCCATGACACAAGCTCGAAGCATGTCTTCCAGTGTCTGAATTGTACGTTTAGATTGCCCATTAGTCGTGGGTGAAAGGCGGTGCTGAAGCAAAGCTCTGTTCCTAAGGCGGTCTGCAAACTCTTCCAGAATCATGAGGTAAAACGCGAATCTCGATCTGACACGATGGACAACGGAATTCCATGAAGAAGTACGATTTCTCGAATGTACTTTTGACTTAGGGTTTCCAATTTCTTAGAAATTCG
This sequence comes from Heliamphora exappendiculata, assembly GCA_034768845.1. NCBI lineage: Eukaryota > Viridiplantae > Streptophyta > Magnoliopsida > Ericales > Sarraceniaceae > Heliamphora > Heliamphora exappendiculata. The sequence goes on from JAOTRH010031735.1 coordinate 11,774, forward strand.
AACTGGTAGGAAATGTACTGATTTGGTGAGGCGATCTACGATTACCCAAATGGAGACATGTTCTGCTGGCGATCTCGGTAATCTAAAGACAAAATCCAGGGTATTGTGTTCCAACTTCCACTGAGGTATCTCCAGGGGTTGGAGAGTTCCTCCTGGTCTTTGGTGCTCAGCTTTAACTTGCTGATAGGTAAGGCATTTGGCCACAAAAATTGCTACATCTTTCTTCATGCCATTTCACCAATACTGCCTCTTCAAATCATGATGCATCTTTGTCTCTCCGGGGTGGACAACAAAAAGTGACTGGTGATGCTCCCTCAGGATATCTCTTCTCAGATTCTCAACATTAGGTACGAAAAGTCATCCTTGGTAGGTCAACTGTCCATGCTTGTTGATTACCCATCCTGGCTTTGATTCTTCCACAATCAGATGCCTTCGAATAAAGTCGGATTCCTGGTCATACTTTTAGGCTTCCACGACTCGTTAACGGAGATTTTTTGTCTCCACCGTTAAACGAAAACAACTTCCGTCCTCTGATTCTATTGGTTGAAATCAAAATTCATTGAGCGTTCCCATCATCTTCCATTCCCTTGAGGCCATACTAGCCATCGTGCTCCTCGTTTTTCGGCAAAGGGCGTCGACCACCATGTTAGCCTTGCCTGGGTGATAGGATAATGTAAACTGGTAATCCCCTAAATATTCTATCAAGTGATGCTGCCTCATATTAAGATCCTTTTGGGTGAACAGGTACTTCAGACTTTTGTGATCGGTAAAAATCTTGAATCGTTCTCCATAGTGATAATGTTTCCATAACGATAGTGCGAACATCACTGTCGCAAGTTCCAGGTCGTAGGTAGGGTAATTCTGCTCATGTGGTTTCAATTGTCTTGATCCATAAGCTACCTACCACCTTACCATTCTTCATTAGTACACATCCTAGACCATTCTTTGATGCATCACAATACACCGTATACCCAACCTCTCGTTCGGGTATGATAAGGATCGGGGCACTGGTCAATCTCTTCTTGAGCACTTGGAATGCTGCCTCACACTTATCATTCCACTCAAACTTCACTGGATAGAATAGCTTCTACTTTGGCGGGGTCCACAGCTATTCTTTGCTTAGACACTACGTGTCCAAGAAATTTCATTTCGTGCAACCAGAACTCACACTTGCTTGCCTTAGCAAAGAGTTGTGACTCTTTTAACTTCGGTAAGACAATTCTTAGATGCTGCTCATACTCTTCTTCAGATCGAGAGTATACAAGGATGTCATCTATGAAGACTACTACAAACTGGTTGAGATAGGGCTGAAAGAGTTTATTCATCAAACTTATGAAAACTCCAGGGGCATTGGTTAAGCCAAAGGGCATGACCACAAATTCATAATGTCAGTATCGGGTTCTAAAGGCTGTCTTCGGTATATCCTCCTCCTTGACTCGAAGTTAGTGGTATCCGGATCGAAGGTCGATCCTTGAGAAACAAGCTGATCCTCACAATTGGTCGAAGAGATCATCAATACGAGGTATGGGGTATTGATTCTTGATTGTTACCTTATTCAGCAGACGGTAGTCGATACAGAGACGTAGGGTTCCATCCTTCTTCTTCGCGAATAGTGCTGGCGCTCCCCATGGTAACGTACTAGGGCGAATAAAACCTTTGTTGATTAGTTCCTGGAGCTGGATCTTCAATTCTTTCAGTTCGGCAGGTGCCATGCGGTGGGCTGCGATCAAAATCGATGCGGTTCCAGGCTGAAGTTCTATCATGAACTCGATCTCACAATGCGGGGGTAATCCAGGGAGTTCCTCCGGGAATACGTCTTTGTACTCGCACACTACTCGGGGTAACTCGGGGGTTGACGAGACGTTCGTGCTAGCAAGTAGACATGTTAACCTCCCTATAAAATTACTCGATTTGCTATTCTTCGCATTACTCGAGGTCAGAATCTCGCATCGTTCTCCTTGGATTCGCAAAGTGGTGCCGTCTTCCACTTGCGCCCATATTTTCCTTCATTGGCAGTCGATGATAGCATGGTGTCCCGATAGCCAGTCCATTCCAAGGATTACATCGTAGCCATTGAAATCCAAAACTCGTAGGTCGCAGGTCATAGGGGTACTGGTTATTCGTAACGTGCAGGCTTTATAGACAGAGTCTACTTGGGTTTGATTTCCTAAAGGTGTGACGACACTTATGGTTTGTTCTAATACCTCGGGTTCTAAGAGCAGGGACTTCACACAATCTAGAGATATAAAAGAATGGGATGCTCCAGAATCAAACAACACTTTCACTAAGGTATTAAACAATACGAACATACCTTGTACGACTTAGGTATTCTCCAGTTCTTCTTCCTATAGTGCAAAAGATGCAGCCTCCCATTGGTCGATTCCCATTGTTGTTCTTGAGATTTTGAGCCTTCTGTCCATTGCCCAAGCCTCCTTGGGGCCTTTGATTTTTATTAAGCGGTGGTCTTCCTCTTCCATTTTGCTGCTGAATAGCTGGCTTGGCAACCTGGACTTGTTGCGGGAACCTAGGCTGCTGGGTTCGAGGTTTCCTTCACTGCTGGGATTGATTGTTCAGATTTCTTTGTGCAAGGCGCGAGCACTCATACCTCCTGTGTCCTGGTTGGCGGCATTCGAAGCAGTTTACAGATGTCGCAGGGGGTTCTCTCGATAGTCCTTGTTGGTACTCTCGGTAATACAATTTAGTGGGGATAAATGCCTAGTTGCTCCTTACCGGTCCTCCAGAGCTAGTACTTCCTTTCTTCTGGTTCCATGTCTTTCTGCTGTCAACTTGATTTGTCTCGGCTAGCAGGACTGTGCGTATTACCTAGGTATAGGTAAGGAGTTGCAAGCAGATCATCCTTGCTCGGATAGACGACTCCAAGCCCCATTCGATCTTTCATGCCTTAGATTCTTTGTCTGGTACAATGGTCGTGGAAAAGCGGCTTAACTCCTTGAAATGGTTCACATACTGCGTTACCGTCATTGTCCCTTGCTTAAGCTCCAAAAATTCTCAAATTTTCCCTTGACAAAAAGGGGCTGGAAAATATTTCTCCAAAAATGGACTTTCGAATTGCTTCCACGTCAGAGTCGCTACCTCCTGGGTATTGGTGATCAGAGTCCACTAATGATTGACTTCTCCTTCTAGCAGATAGGCAGCTAAGGCTACTCAATCGGTCTCATCCTGGACTCCTATTGAGCTGAACAGTTTCTTGACTGCACTCAGCCATTCCTCTTTCTCCCTCTCCCTCGAAATGTCAGGGCTCGTTGCCTCCCTAACTCTGATAGAAACTAGGCTCGGTCACGTACGTGCAGGCGATTGATGCTGGCGGCTAATTCTCATAACACTTGAGCTAGTTCGGTGCTTCATTGTTGGTGGGTCCGTTAGCTTGTCGGTGAATAGGTCTTTTACCCACTATTCTAGAATAAAAGAAAAGAGTGTTACGATTCTGGGAGTTATTTCACTTCTTAATTGTTTATTATGGGTTGGAATTTTATAGAGTTAGGTTAACAATTATAGAACTGCTTATGGAGATTTTGACATCAAAGGTTTGTATTTCATTTCAACTTATAGTCAATACAAGTTTGTCAAGTTCACACAGCACACATAATTTTCAAATCAAAAGAAAAAGTACAAGGCTATCACACTAACATCTAAATAAACAAATGTGGATAAAAATGGCAGACAATCAACTTGCGTTCCCAGGTCACCTCGATAATGTTGTAGCAACACCACTGCACCTCAACGTGCCGGACGCTATTCGGCCCCATTGTACTCTGTTGGTTATGGCGATCAGAGTCTCTCGGTATGTCTCAGGATCATCGAAGTTGATGACTAGATCTTGCGGGTTGATGATTCCTCTCTCATCTGTTGGCCTTTGGTATTGCACCCACCTTATGGTTAGCTCATCCCCCATTCGCATCTTAAACCTAGGAGGAAAGTCTAAGCGATAAAGTCTTCGACTGCACTTTTTGATTACATGTACTGGCCCTAGGTAGTGCGGGAAGGCCTCTGATTTTCTCCACATGCACATGTGCTCTGAACAGATCCTGGCATACACGCGATCCCCTACATAGAAGCCTTGGCACTCTGGGTGACTATAGTAAATGGCGGTATCCGCTGTTTCGTCTTCATTAGACTCGGGTAATGGTGCCTCATACTGATCGTATGGGAAATCAATTGCCATTTCTTCTTCTTTGTCATCGTCATCGTCCTCTTCGTCATTGGCATCGAATTCTTCCTCGTTTAGCTCTTCGTCTATCTCCATCCCATTATCTTCGTCATCTACGTTGGCCTTCCATTCCTCCAAAAAAACCCACGCTAAAGGGACAGCGTCAATTGGTTCTTGCTCCTCTATAGGTATCTCCTCTGGGTCTTCTTTTGGATCTGAATCTTCAGGTTTTGGTCCCGCCCATCATTCCCTCGTTGGTTCTGCGTCGGACGTCATCCTAAGAAAGGAAAGATAGAGAAAACTTCTAAGGTAAAGATTTTAAGTTATTAAAATTATAAATGATAAATTAGTAGTATAGACATTCTATAGAGTTTCTACGTTACAGAATTCGTAATATTCCATTTCTTAAGGCTTGAAAGTTCACTAAACCTAGGCACTGATGCAAACTGTGACACCCCATTCCCCGGGTATGTTGGGACATATGTAACTATAAATAAGGGACATATTCTAGCTGAATGTTCATAAATACTTAAGGTAACTATTACATCATTAACGATTCAGAGATTATTTAAAATACTTAATACGTACAGTCATCCAGAAAGCTTAACAAAAGTTACATTATGTCTGTGGAAAATCGAGCAAAAGATCAAAAGTAAGTATTCTACGTCTTCAAACTGTGTCATTAGGATTACCCTGCACCTGCCACACTCCCCCTTCTTCAAAATCTCCTCCCTCAATAAACGCGTCTTCCTTGAACTGTTCTTCTTCTTCACCTGTGACACGAATGCCATGAGCTGGAGCCCAAAAGAAAATTTTCTAAATCGTCTAACAAACTCACGATAAGATATTCTACAATACATATCGTATAACACCCAATGCAAAGTTAAGGGAACAAAGATATAGACAAACTATCATTTTCAACAGGATGAGCACATATAAGAACTGGAGTGTGAGTGCATGATATAGATGAATGAAATGCAAATGCCTAACCCCAAGTACTTTCAGAACAGTATCATGAATTCCATGCCGGGAATTACAGAGTAGACTTGATGGTATACTGATCACTTACCCTATCCTAGCCTCGTTGCGAAAGGTAAATGCTCTCCTTGGCTACATGCCTCAGCTGTTTTACTCAATGGTAATGGTGTGGGGGCGGGCGAACCCGTTTTATCCATCTTTATCCGGGCCAATTGATCCCAAATTACGTACTAGGATGCTCGTTAAGAATCAACACAAAGTCTAATTAAAGCTAGTGACGGTCCCATGGTGCCTAAATCCCCCTTTTTATAATAAAAACCTCCAATTAAATATTGCATCTGACAACCAGGGACGCCCTAGATCCATAACCACTGAATAATTGATTTCCATGTCAACCAACCCAATCGAAAGATACGAAGGGGACTCTGATAACTCAAGATGAAATAGAGAAATGCCTATGACATGCAATATGCCGCTCGTGTACAATTAATCGTTGCATGGTATATAAGCATGACATGGCACATGGTACAACTTGCTAAAGCATTACGCACAAGCATGCGATGCATAACCATAATTCATGTGATATAAAATCAAACCATCGGTATGAGTTCATTTCATCAAAGCATGATTTTGAAATACTAGTTACTCACGAAGTTCATATAAGGTTCACATACTCAAGTCTCATAAGTAACATACCACTCGAACACTTAGCCAATTTTAGGTACAAGTTTAATTGCTAGTTTTAACGTTACGACAACGTTTTGAAATACTTACACATAGATTTAATTTCTGATATTTTAACACCAATTAGATAAAAATATTCCATACAATTTTCATGTTTATCACTAATACTAGATCATAAGCCACGGGGGTCATTTATTTTATTTAAGTAAAAATAGTTCAGCAATTTACAGAGAAATACATAGGAATGGAGCTTCTGTTGGTCACTATTTTGGGGCATCAATTCAAGGGATATGGCTCTCTTTTTTGGTGGGGTTTTAGCTTAAGGTGTCCCCTACAAGTTTTATGTTTTAAGTTAGGGCAAGGTATTTGGAAAAAGTTTGAGATTTTGGCCAATGTATAAAATGGGTTCAGTCAGCCTAAAAAGGGTTTGCATAGTGTGTTTTTAACAGAGAATTCTCAAAACCTTTGGGGAATCATCCGAGGGTATTTTGGGCTGATATTTTCTCATTTTATAGTTTAATATGTTAGCTACATTGTTCATGTTTACAACTTTTGGATTTGGTTTCTAAAAAGTTAGGTTTTGGTTCTCAGAAAAATGTGTGAAAGAGAGGTCTGTTAGTCACTCAACCTTAACAGTGACTTTGGGAAGGCTTTTTACCTATCAATACTACATATTTTTTAATCCTTTTTGGTGAGCAGAAATATAAGTATGTCCTCTACAAGTTTTACGTTTTCACCTAAGCTCGGTTCTTACTCAAACTTTTGATTTTTAGGTCTGCAACTCATAGTGGTCAAGATCTGACACTCTTTGGAAAAAATGAGATATCTAAAGTTCTACCTAGCAAAATTACTTCAAATCAATTTTGTATGAAAGATAACTCACAAATCTAGATCTGAACAGAAAGTTCACTTTAAGAACATTTTTCTACATTTAGTTATGATGATTTAAAGTTGGTGGTAGAAAGTGAGTAAGTCCATAAAATTAGGTAACTTAGGGTTTTAGTTGCTTAGCTTGTATTGTGTTCATTCTTGATATGCTTTGTTTGCATGCATGTTATAAACTCACATAAACCAAAACTCCAGAATACACACAAGCCACAAAACTTAAAAACATACACATGCAAGCTCATACAAAACACAATCTTGCTTTAGCAGTCAACTATTTGCATCTACAACGCCTTTTTGAGTTATTCTTCATTTCTTTTTCTCAGGATTTGTTATAGAGATGGATTGAGGGGTATCTTGAGGGAGAATATCAGAAGGTTTAAGGGAGTTGCTTACCTCTTTTGATGCTCAAATGGGTGAAGGAGAGTAGGACTTAACTTTATTGTACCTCCATTGACCCTTTCTTCCTTTCTCTTCCTTTCTTCTTTCTTCTTCTCTCCTTCTTCTCTCTTAGAACACTTAAAATTTGTGGAGCCTCTCTCTCACACTCTCTCATCCGAGATAAATGATGGAGAGTGAAGACTAAGGTCTTGTTTTTATACGAAAAAATGTAATGGGGTATAATTATGGCGTTTAATTAAAATTTAAATTTTCTTAAACTTCCATTGGTTGCATGGGAGGTGGGATACATTTGAGGCATTGAGAGATAAGATTTTTGCAGCAAGGGGGTTGGCTAAGACAGGTTTGGGGCAGACCAAACTGAATTTGCATTTATTTAGGATTTTAAAATGTATTTTGTTACATTTTTGTGTATATAAATGCATAAAATATTAATTTTATATATCTTTTTGGTATCTAAACCTACCAAAACCTATTATATTAATGTATTTATAATTAATTTAGTCTTTACATGATTTATCATAATTTTAATAGAAATTAAATAAATAAGTATTGGCTTTTAAGCTAAATTAAGCTAATTTAACTAGAATTGACTTTTTAACTCATTTATTGTGTAAAAAGTTTAAATAATTTTTTGTTTGCTTTAGTTGACCTGTATTATTTTATTTTTTGGGTAGGTTAAGTGGGGAATGGGAGGTTGAGATCCCAGGGTACGACCCTGGGGGTATGCGGGGCCAGCAGCTCTATAGTCCACTGGAGCTAAGCCGCCACACATATATTATTATATTAGTATGTATATTACTTGTATATAAAGTATTGGGTCAAAATAATGCTGAATTAATACATTTTTTTCTCATTTTTAAGCTTAAAAAGACAAAAAGTTAACTTTTTGGGCACAAGTTCCTAGGTGGCCGGCCATGCAAGGGCAATTTAGTCATTTTTTTTATTATTTTATATTTTATTAATTAATTGTGTATAAATATTTAATTTTGATTATCCATGTGTCAAATTTTAGATTTTTACGATTTTTTATTGTACTATGGGCAAAATGGTCATTTTACATTAATTATGAAAATTTTTTATTTTTAATTTAATATTTTATGTTATTTACTTAATTTAAGCTATTCCGAGACTTTTCTGAGTATTAGGACATTACCTCTGAGTATTTAGTCTCTTTTAGGGTTTTCGGGTCAAAATTAGAGTTTTGGGTTACTTAGGATTTCCCCTTGTTCATGTGGCAACTTAGATTCTTATCATCTATCTGATGCTAATACTGGGATTGGAGCTGGGTTATTACATGGAAGGGCCTAAAAGGGGACAGAAGGCTAAATACTCAGGAACGCTCAACGGCTACATTGTTAGAGAAGGAGAAGATTTCTTGTACTGTGGCTTCTCGGAGTCATGGGTTGATGAAGAAACCAACCAGAAGTTTCCAGGGCTGGAAATCTTCATAGGCCATCAATTATCTAATACGAAAGAAGATGAAATAGTGAAAGGGAAAGAGGAAGATTAGGCTGACAAGCTTGATGGTAATTTACATGGGAGTATTGTTCATTGAAAAAATGGCTCAGTCGCACGTAACTGACCAAGACTACTTCATGATGGGCCTTAACACACCAACCGACTACACCAAGCTCATTGTAGATGCGGCTGCAAAGGAAGTGAAGAACTGGACCTTAGAGTCTTGCAATGTGCATGTTGTCCGTCCTGAGTCTAGGTCTGGGTCAGAGTCTGTGGTTAAGGGCACGTTTGTTTGTGCACCTCCTCCTGCTTTTGCCTTTGAGCTTGTAATTCCCTCTTTCTTCAATGAAATGAACGAGATTTCTGGTTACTCTGATTTGTTTGATTTATTTCATACGATTTCTGATGATTTTAAGGTCGACGGTGATATTCCTGAAAAAATAAAACTTTTAATAAAAAGAGAAGAAGAAATGCGCGCCTAACCAATAATTGAAAAAACTTTGTTAATAAATCTGGGTAATGAAACTGTAACGTCACGAACCCCGGGAACCCATGAACACAACCCAAAATGTTCTGCATAAATGCTACCAATAAAGACTTTCTTAAGAACAACCCTTCAGTTTTCTTCAAGCAACCATAATAAAAACATGTCACAAGGGCCAAAC
>JAOTRH010031756.1:0-21011 GCA_034768845.1 Heliamphora exappendiculata
CTTTCTCAGAGGGAGACGACCCTTATATAGCCCCTCACAAGAAGGAGAGGGGTTACAGAGAATTCAATTGCCACCGAAAATTCAATTGCCACTTATGGCTATTGAATTTCAGGCTGACCCTCAGAGCTCCTGGCTCTGTCTCTTCCTCTTCCTCTTCTGAGACTCTGTCTCTTCCTCTAGCCCTTTCATTATGGAGGGTTTTTTTCCTGGGAATCAATAGCCACCCATGGCTGTTGGTTTCCAGGCTCCAATTACAATTGAATGGCCAATTCAATTGTAATTGTTGAAATCTGAATTTCAATGGCCAATCACATATTCTAACAATTGATTTAAAAATATTGATTTTGTCTATTGTCACATATTTTAACATTTTGAGAATATGTTCACAAACGTTATGTGAATAATGAAGATTATGAGAATTTCCACACCTTCTAACATTATGAGAATGTTCACAACATTTTATTAAATTCTGTTAGTTATTGCCTTATATTTTAATGAGAGAGTTGAAACATCACTCCACTATGAGTCAATCTAGGTTTATATTTTAGATGAATTTCTGTTATATTGCTTAAATTGTGAGATTACCATCCTTTAACTTAGCTCGGTTTGAAATTTAAATTTTTTTTCAATTGTGAATACTTGAAGTTGAAATCCGTTATATCTCTATTATATTGCTTAAATTTGGAATCTGTTAACTTACCATCCGTTATATTGCTCATTCATGATAACAATCTCATTTCCCACATAGTATAATGTTTAGTGGAAGTGTTATTCGTAGATCTTAAATCCGTCATAGTAAATTTGCATTACGAAAGTGTTTGTTGTTCAAATCACTTCGATTCGCCATTCGCCACCAACCATTCGTTGAAGAACTTGGTTGTGGGGGTGCCGGAGGCGTTGGTGGTGGTCGCTGATGGCCTCCGATTGTGTTGGTGGTGTCTGGTCCAAACCTGGTCAATGAACCGTATAGAGAACTGAAAGGGATAACGGGAAAAAAAACTCACCGTGGGAGAGATAGAGAAAAAGGTGGTGGTCGGTGGTCGGCGTTGGCGACGGCATCGAAGTCGGCGACGGTAGTTGGCAACAGTGGCGCCGGTGAAGGACGGTAGTGGCTTTGCCGGCGATGGGGGCGTCGAGGTTCTTGTGCTTTCTCGATTTCTCCTTCACTATTTTTCCTCTCTCACACTCTCACTCTCTCTCTTGTTTGGCGCCTAACGAAATGCAAATGAGATATAGGGAAAAATTAAAAAACTACATTTCGAATAGGACTGCTCTTAAAAAAAAATTTGGGATGTGACTTAAGTATAAGTAACATATAAAAGTAGGACTTGAGTGAAAAGCTCTCTTAAAAAATTATAAGTACACTTATTTAGAACATGTTTGATCAAGCTGTTTTTATATAATTTCTATTAATTTTTAACAAATTTTTTTATTAAAGTTTTTCCTGAGGAATCAATAAAGTAAAGACAATTGACAAAAAAATAAAAAGAATCAGATAAGACAAAAAATGGCAAACTTACCAGTTTTTTTTTTTGTGGCTTTTGTTGACTATTTTTTAGTGATTTTTTTTTTACTTAGGCATGAATGGATATACTTTTTAAGAATTCTCTTTGTAAGAAACTTAAAAAGTAAAAAAGGAAAAACAAGATATAAAAAAATAAAAAAAAATTGAAAAAAACAATGAAAAACCATTAGGCTTTTTGACCAAATATAAGATTTTTGACTCTTTTTTGTCTTTTTTGAATTTCTTTTATATTTTGATTAATTTTTTGACTTGTTTCTATGAGAGAAGTTAAAAAGTGTAATATGTTGAATAAATAATAAAAAAATTTATTAAAAATAAAATAAAAAATAAAAAACATCCCAAACAGGGTAATCATGTTAATTTGAAGTGATAAAGGTTTTGTATTTAAAAAGAGGTTTAACTGCGAATAAGATAACAAGAACAAATCTAGGAAGTAAAAAAATGCAATAAAATTTGTCATTTTACAATAAGACGCGTGAGATTATATAGTAATTTCAGGATTCAATAGGTTGAAAGATTATTTTTATGAATAATTAATATATTTAAATTATAAATACTTAGAGTATTATGAATTAAAATATTAGCGTAATATTATTTGATATTGAAGGATATTTAGTTAAGAGTACGATAATCTAATAATAAATAGTACGTTGTTTAGTTTAACATAATTTTAATAATTTAATAAAAAAATTGTAAAAAAAATGGGATATTAATAATTCTAAGACTTAGAGATATTAACTTTTTCTGTCTTGCCCCGTTCCTGCATACCTCCACTTTAAATTTTCTTAGTTTTCTCTATCCCGATAACAAATGGGACTGGGACGGTAGTTACTATTTTCACCCTAATTTTTGCTGCTCCATTCTTGATTATATAAACTAAATATTTTTTTATTTATAAATACATATATAAATTTTAGTTATTTTAAATATAATAGTACTAAAATATAAAAATATTACATTTATATCTCATTTTATCATCTATTTTTTTATCTTTAGTCAATTTAGTTCTAATTGTTCATCAATCATTGGTTTTTTTGCTATATTATTTACAAGTCCCATTAGTATCATTATTTTATAATTTATTAATTATCCTCGATATGTTTCTATCCCTGCCATTTCTCTGATCTTCTCTACCTCGTCCCTATCATGATAAAATAGGAGACGAGGACGAGAGGCATCAAGCTGGCCCCACCTATTCTATTTCCATTCCTATCGGAACTACTAGATCCACCTAGATGGTGGGATATATAGCAATAGTCCCAAAATAGCAAAAAAAAATAATTTGAAATCTGGTACAATAATACTATGGAGTCTTGGTCTTATTAATAGTCTAAATGAATGATTAATAATCTCTTATTTATTGAATTATTAGTCTAAATCCTATAATATAAATACAAGACTAACAATACTACATAGACAAACGAAAACTAGTGAGATATCCTAAGTCACCTAAGCTTATCCTCCTCTTCCAATCCTCCAAAACCAACAAGGTCTTAAGGATACTATCACATTTGGCTATGTTGAATGTGTAGATAAAAATAGATAGGATAAGATAAGTAAATAATACTTAGGTTCTATATGCTTTTTTAATGTGATAGTTAATGTGATTATATATATTATGATATTATATGTATCATGTTTAGCTAAAGTGGAACAAAATATGAAGTAAATGATAGTTTACTATTCTGGATATGATTGAATATGATAGAAAAGATAAGTAATACTATAGATCTCACAAATTTTTTTAATACTAAGATATTATGAAATTGATTATGTGTATAGTGAGAAATTTAATTCAAGTTTGATCGGTGTGAGATAAAGAATGAGGTAAGAATCGTATAATTTTTTTGACCGTTAGATAGGGAGGAAAGATTATCTAGATCCAAATACTAATAATATCAAGGGGATCTGAAATTATTAATATCATGAATAAAGGATTAACAAACACTCACCCATCATATAATAAGGGTGTTTGGCAAAGTTACTGCTAGTAGATTTCTGCTTTCTGCTACTAATTTTAATTATAAGTTACAAATTTTTTCAAATACCCACAACTTATGCTGTAAGTTATAATTACTTTTTTTTTTAATTTTAGGTACAAGCTACAATTTTTACCAAACACTCACAATTTCTGCTGTAAATATAAATTGTTAAATTACTAGTTTCAGCAATGCCAAACACCGCCAACTAATCTTAATCCCACAATATAAATGCAGAATTATTTGTTCTAGGAGACAAAAACTAAAATGGTGAGATCCAGCATTTTTTTAATCCAATCTGGGGCCCTCTTTTCCCTCAATCTAAACGTACTCTAAGAGTTTAAGAATTATTTTTTTACTATTAAATAAGAAAAAAAATACTCTGAATGGATAGAGAAATAATCCCATAAAGGAGATGGGATAAATAATCTCAAAAAGTACGTGGAATAAATAATACCACAAATACTAAACTATTATTCCGTTATATATAAGACTTATAGTCCAATGCTGTGAACAAAACAAGAGACTAGTAATTCAAAAGGATAAATTCAAAATATATGAGTCTAATATGTTAACAAACATGGCCTTTGTTTCTAAGCGATTTTGTTTTCCATGGTTAATTGGGCATGAATTTGTCGAATTAAAAACATGTGAAATTGATGCATCAAGGAATAGACTAATGGAATCTACAAATTTTAAATTGTTTACGCCGAATTTGTAGTATTAATAACACCTCCAATTATTGTTATTATTATTATTAAGACTTCGTTTATTTTGACAAAAAATATTTAAAATATTTTTATGTATTTGATTGCGATTTTAAAAATGATAATACTAGTGGATGTGGTAGTATTAGAATTGGTGCCAATGGCGGTGGTGGTGACAATGACCTTGAACTCAGGACCTTCGGGACCCCGAAATCCCAGGAACCCGAACCTTTTGAACCTTGAACCGCAAGATCCCCCAGGAGCTTGAACCCTTGAACCTTGGGACTTCAGACCCCTAAACCCTTGGACCCCCGAGACCTTGAATCAATTCTTAGGACCCCAGACCCTTAGGACGCTGAACCCTTAGAACTCCGGAACCCCAAACCCCAGGACCCTTAGGACCTCGGAGCCAGGATCCTTGGGACCCTAGGACCTCTGGACCTCCAGACCTTAGCACCCGAAAACCTAGATCCCCAAGCCTCTGAGTCCCAGAACTCGAGGGAACCCGAACTCTCGAGACCTTTAGGAACCCGGACCCCCAAGACCCCAGACCATCGGAACCCCAGACTCCTAGTACCTTGAACCCAAGACCCTCGACAATCCAAGACTCTTGACCCTCTAAACCCTAGACTAGTGGTGCTAGTGATATATTAGTTGTGCTGTGGTGGTGACAGTAATGCGATTGTAAAGGTGAAAAATGTTTTTCACCATAAACAAATGAAAAATATTTTTCACTAAAATCAACTTATTTTTCATTGACTTAAAAAATATGTTTTATTAACTTCTAATTCCCATCGTATCAAACACAAGAAAATATGAAAAATATTTTTTGTCGAGGAGCCTCAAATTCAAAAACAGAAAAAAAAACCCGAGTACAAAAACTCTAATCCACCATTAAAACCCATTTAAGCATTAAAATTATAAAGTTCCATCACCAACTCATGCATTAACGATAATGCATGAGTTGGTGTTGATACACGAAAATTATTCCATTTATATAGATATATTTATCAGTATAAAAAAAATTCAACATCTCGAAATTGATTCGGCACCAAGAACATGTTGTCCAAACATAAGTATATCATGCCAATTGAATCAAAAGGGCCAAAATAAAAAACACAACACAATTAATTATTCAGAAGACAAAACAATAACCCAAGCATGCATTCAAATCATACAAGAACACAAGATAAAAATGATCTTTGCATAAGCAATGTACACATATTTCGAATAAATGACTAGTGCAAATTAGATCCAATGATCACAACTAATAAACTAAAACCATGGTATTCATGCAAACAAATTTTATTCCAAACCGTCAAAAAAATATTATGTATTAAAAAAAGGCGTAACACACATCACCGAACCGCATAGTGAAAGATGGCTTTGATATCACAATGTAAGGAAATCAAACATATGCAACGAAAATATGATTATGTATCGTCAACCATAATTGTTTAAGTGCTTAAAAAGATTTGTGCTGATGGAGCGATTCTTCTAATTTATAACCTTATCTTGATAAAAAATCGTTGATGGATTATAACAATTTTCATTAAGGATACGTTAGGAACCTCTTTTTTTTTTATATATAATGTTTTCCTTCCATCAAGAAGTACTTATTGCACCTATTCCTAAATAAATGTGACTCTTCACCAATTTTAATGTAATAGGTATGTTGTTTATTCACCGCTCATTAAATAATACAACTAATTAATTTTAGAGACCTATATGGGCCACATATAAATATTATATAATGAGAAAATTCTTACATTATTTTGTAATTAAATTTTTTAATTTTTCTTTCCTTATCAAAAAAGAAAAAGAATAATAAAAGAATTAAGAAAAGAAAATTAAATTAAATATGCTAATAATTCTTTTTTTAAAGATCCTTTCACTGAGATTAATTGAAAACGTAAGTAGTATATCTTTTATATTGCTTTGGATTATTATTGAAAGCAGAATACTTTTTTACTAAGTACACTTATCAATATAAATATTTATGTATTATTTATAAATACATAATACATGTGATGAATATACTCCACAAAAAGATTTGTGCATTTAGCAAATCTTTCATTATCAAATAATTCAAATCTTGCTTTCTCTCTATTGGTTTTTATTAAGGGTTCTCCTTCAAAGGAATGGGGCTGACAGTGCTGTCCCCTCTTGCCACTATTCTTCACCATCTCATCCATTTCAAATTTCTCTCTTTTCAAGAAAATTTATTCCTCGCAGGAGGTGGCATTGCAGGAAGGGCAATGCCATCTCTTATAGGAAAAAATTACTCCTCTTTCGAACCCTCACTTGTTCGCCCAATAGCCTCTCTCTCCCTTTCCTTCACCCGCCCATTACCTCTCCGATTTACCCCTATTCTCGTTTTTGTTCTCCCCATCTTGTTTTTTTTTTTTTTTATCTTTTAGTTTGTTTATATATAAACTTTTATCTATTATTTATTCGTATCTCATCTTTGTTAATAAAATTTTTTTTCTATATTTGATTTTTTTTCAAGTCAATAATAGCATATTGACGCCAAGATCAGCTCTTTTCATGGCTTGGAGATTAACCTGAGCTTCAATGGACCATTCTAGTAAGCATGAGTAGAACTTATGTTATCTTTCGAGTAAGTGATATATTGGGTTAGGTGTCTTGTATTTTACATGGTCCTGTATTTTATTTTACTTGGCCTATATGTATTTGAATATGGGTAGAATTAGAAACCTATTACGAATTCTTTTTGTATAAGGTTTAATATTATATAGATTAGTTGGCTTTTATGAATTTTACGTGTGCCTATAAATAAAATACTGGTGCAGCTCTAAGTTTACAAAAAAATATAGAGAGGTTAGTTTGTAGAAATAAGGGAGATGATTGTATTCTTTTACATTCGATATAATAGAATATTTGCTCTATTGCTCGTGGACGTAGGCCAATGTGGGCCAAACCACGTAAATCCTCGGTGTTGATTATTTTCTTAATTTTTGTGCATTATTTTTTTTGCTTCTATTTGCATTTGAAAATTGGTGATTAAATTCCAACATTATGATATAAGAGTGATGATGTGCGACTTATGGTGTTTGAATTGCTTAATATTTGTGTTTTTTTTATTTTGAAGTTTGAGTTAACACTCAGTACTCTTTGTTGAGAAAGATTTGTATCCCCTAGCATGAAAATTTGTGTCCTAATTGTGCGTAGGTTTATAACTGTTGGAATTTCTGAATTCATTTGGCTGAATTCAATTGGCATTTCTGACTGAATTCAATTGCAATTCTGAATTCAAGTGGCAATTGAATTCTAGAATTCAATTGAATTCAATACCAGAATTCAATTGCAAATGCAATTAACCGTTCAATTGGCAATTGAATTTCGGTGTAACCCCTATGATAGAAATTTTTTATAAGCCAGCATTTTCTGAAGAGGAGAAGAGACAGCAAGGCACAGAGATAAGAGAGAAAAGTATACCGACAGATTGCAAGTTCTGTGAGAGAGAGAGATAGACAGACAAGGTACGCTCGTAGCCGATCCTTGGTGGTGTTCCAACGTTCTGATCAACCGTTTTAACCTAGGAGAGTGACGCCGGTGAAAAACCTACAACACACTCAATAGGCGGTGAATTATTCTTAAGGAACTGCGTTTGCAGGACTCGGTTTATATTATCTATTTATGTTAATTTATGTATTTTGTTTTCTGTAATTTTAATTTATTGTAATTGTTATTTGTTAATAAAGATGTATTTTCTGAACCACCAAGCAGATCATGTATTGCGTTACATTTCTCCCAACAATAACATCCCTATGTTGATGTTTATTTTTCCTCCTTGCATAAAGATTTTTTGCTTGTTTTAAAATTTTATTGTTCTGCAATTGTATCTTTGTATATAATCTTATAGGTCAATAATATAATTAATCATAGTACATATTTCATTAAAAAACAATTCAAACTTTGGATAGAGTATCCATTTTACCCCGTAACAGACATCGAGATTCGACTAAAATGCATTTGAGTGAAAGTGAATGGGAATTTTGAAAATTATCGTCATACAAATGTTTGGCAACTACCTTTAAGTCATATTTTTTTTTGTCTTTTTTCTTAAAATTAAAAGGTGATTTAAGTCTTGTTTCTTATTATTGACTTTTTGTCTTTTTGCTTATTGCCTTTGAACCCTTTTAACTTTTTTATTTTTTTATATAAAATATTTTTATATATATATTTTAAAACATCATAACTTTTACTATACATATAAGTATCCATTTCCTTTAATATTAATCTATATATATAATAAATCATTTCATTTTTATGGATCAGAAAATAACATAGAAATAATATGTAGTTTCAAAGATTTTAATTTGGCAATATTATGCTAAAAAAACAAAATGCAATAATGTGAATGATATGCTGCAAACTGGCAAATTTAGAGAATGATGATGAGAAAAATAAAATAAAGCATTATTATGTAAATATTTACAATGATATGACCATGCTTAGTTGGGTTATCTACATATCCTCTAACAAGAATAAGATCAGTCGTAGTTTGTGTTAATCACACGATTTTATAGGGAATGAGGTGCTGACGATGGCCTCTGCTATGCTGAAACATGGCAAGAATGGAATGTTTCACTATCAGGCATCGAAATTTGCAGTCATAAAGAATAAATATTGCAGTCGTAAGGAAATTGGTGCAAAACTAATCACAACCTTGCAGTTGTTCGAACAAAGGCATGATCGCAAGTAGTGACGTAGCTATAACGCCCCGATTTCATAACAATAAAACCCTGTTATATATATAAGAGGTAAAAAAACTCGAGTTTACGATTTTTTCACAAAATCGATGTAAAAAGAGATCTTTTTAAACAGTAAAATAAGCCCCCCAGATATAGGTATTTATGTCATAAAAGATACTCAAAAGATAACCAACAAACCTCCATTTCAAAACAAATTTTTAAAAGTATGCCAACCAACGAAATTCGCTTGAGCAGACTTCCCACCGTTCGAGCGGTGAGGCACCCGAGAGCAAACTGCTCCAAAATTCTGAAATTTTCTTAAGTGTTGAAAAAATCCTAAAATTTGTTATACTTCGAACATATTTTTCATAAGTAAAAAATTTAAAGTTAAAACATACATTTAACATTGAAATAACCTCCAACTTCTCAAAACTTGAAAAGTCGCCATATTAAACCATAGAATTAACCCAAACGAAGAACCCGACAATCTCACATGCATACAAGTTATGAATGCATGGTTTTAAGGCCTTACAAAAGGGTTTTCGACAACCCAAATACATCTTTCAAGTCTAGTAAAAGAATTGCAATTACAATCTAAGTACGGTGCTTAGTCTAGTAAAAGAATTCCCAAGAAACGTGTAATTTCTTCAAGAACGACCCAACAAGATCCAAGCATAGTTCTCCTTACTTGAAGATTTGTCTTCCGTATCACTTGAAATGTGTTTAAACAACATGAGCCAAGACTCATAGAAAATAGATTAAGAATGAACAAATGCATGACATGCGGGAATGGTTATGTGAAATCCACCACGTTATTCTATTCCAAAAAGTAAGTTTATTTTCAAACAATTTTTCATTCACATAACCAGGTTTTCATAAGCAAACTAACTTCATTTTCAAACACAACACCATGGTTTTACCCCTTTCACTTCCCTATTCCTTTCAAACTGTTTCAGTGTTTTCGCGTTCCCAACTATCTTCCACGTTTATCACAATTCCCAACCGTTCAATTAAGGTTTTACAAACCCAATTCCATTCATTATTTTTGTACTTTCAATTACTCTCAATTATTAACCATGGTTTTTCAAACCCCAACCAATTCTTCTTCTTGATTTAATTAAGTATCAAATCCAGACGACGCCTATAGACCTGAGCGTATTTATCACCATCGAGCCATGTGAGGTCCAATGAATAAATACATATTCTATAGCCTGACACGAAGAGCACACATTTTTTATTTTTCTCAAAAACATCGATGGATAGGCCGCCAGAGAGCACGCTTTATCGAGGATTAACCTGAAGGAATGGCATACCTTATATTGCTCAAGTTTTTAATTTTTCACTGAGGAGCAGCTCTTCCCCAAACTTAATTATGCAATCCATTCATATGATACTTTAATTAAACCAATGCGAGTCTAACCCAAACATGGTTCCTCTCGTCACACCCACCCACACAGGGTTAATCATTGATTATATGCTATCAATTCCACATATTTCACCAATTTGATTTTAATTAGCTTAAAACTCATCTACCACCTTGTAGCTTCAACAAACCTCATTAAGTTCACACGATTTATTCAAATCATAACACTCATAGATTTTATTCGTGAAAAAGGTTCTCACCATCCACAATTTACTAAATCATTGACAAGTTCATCATTAGATTCATTAATCAAATAGAAAAAATTCTGATTTAACATTTCATATCATTGATATTTCATCAATTTAAAGAATTTGTTCAAAATCCCTAACCCAGCATTCATATATTCTTATGCATCATAAAAATTTATAAAAATTTATATACAAGTAGGTTGAAATAATCCTAATTTTTCCAAAGACTCCATCAATTTTATCATTTGAATCCAACAACCCAAAAAGTCCCAATTTTCATGATTTCAACTCAAGTCAAAACCCTAGCATTCCAAAATCACATGCTCAATGTCTTCCAACGGTAGTATTAAAGTAGATCTATCACACATCATGCAAAACTCAATATCCAATATTATTTAATTTCAAACCCAAACTTAGGATTTCAAAAGCATAAGTTTTTCATGCTTTCAAGTAAATCCAACAAAAATACAATTCATATACATCCAATGATCAAGATTAGTCTTAACTCCTACCTATTTGATGATAAAACCTCAAAAACTAAACCCTAGTAAGCTCAAATGACGAAGATCTCCAACTGAATAGTGAAAAATGAGCTTTCAACGCATAGGTTCAACTTCCAACGAATGTATAATCGAGAGAAAAATAAGAAATCCTCCACTCTAGAGGAGCAAAGAGGGCTCCAAGAAATCACCAAACCCAACCCTAGGTCTCAACTCTTGCTCTAGAGAGAGGGGGTGGAAAGAATGAGGGAGAAATGTTAAAACCCACAACTTAAAGTCCGCTCGCCGACAGTCCGCTCGAGTGGTCCCCACTTACTCGAGCTCTTTGTCACTAGTCCGCTCGAGCGGGCCTCATGCCGCTCAAGCGGTCAACGCTTTGAGGGGGCCCGAACCAAAGCTGTATAAATGAATCAAATTATAAGCCAAATGCCTTAAAACTCATCCAAATAATTCACAATAATAATCCTCATGCATTACCAAGCATACGATCATCATCATCCATCATTGCCATGATTAAATTTTAATTCTTTCGCACAATTAATGCCTTTTCGTGTACCATCGAAGGTCTAAAAATGAACTTTAATTAATTCTTAAAAAAAGGCACTGGGTCTCTACAGTAGCGACCGCAAGGTTGGTAAGATTCTTGAAGTGGCAACAATAAGGATCAAAGTTTGCAATTAAGGGTTTTCAGGAGTGTCTTTGATCTGTGAGCTGAATTCTTTCTTTGGTGGTCGATCAAAGGCTTTTTGGTACCATCTTTTTTATTTTTCATCATCAAAATTTCTTGGATGAACTTTAGATGTGACTTAATCAAATGAGGGTATCCACACCTTGTAGGTTTTTATAGTTGGGAGAATCTTTAGCGAGATTTCTTCGTTTTAGGTTCTTCCATATTTTTGCATCGTTGTTCCCTCATTTTCAATCTCGAACAACCGCTCCCCACTCGATTGAGCTACTGTTTGAGATGCTTGTTGTGTGGGGCCTTGCCTCTTGCCTCTTTGATCGTGTCACCTCATCAAATATGTCACATCATTTTCTTCCGATGCGTTTCATTGAAGTTACTCTCCACATGGCGCACATATCCTATGTGTGGCTTAATGGCTTTCTTAAGGGCTTCAGGTTCAGCCATAAGCTCACGTATCTTGTCATCCGTCTTTCTCAGTTACTCTTTCCATTGTTAGGTGTTTGGAAGCTCTAGATCACCTTTATCCCTGCTATGTTGGATCACTTCTGGTGTAACGTCGAGGAGTTTGCCCGAAGGCTCATTCTTTGTTCCTAGTGGTTGTTAGAACTTGGATTGGGCTCTTGAGATTCCACTGACTTGATGTTGAGAGACTTGAATGACGCCTTCCACTATAGTCAAATAAGACATTGGGTTCTATGAACCCCGGGTTAAACTTTTGGTCCTGGGTTTGTAGAGACCCAGTACATGTTTATTTTATTTTTCATATTTTCGGTAAGAGAAGAGGCTAAAATAAATTTGGACATGAGGGCTATAAAATTTTGCTCGTTAATGGTTTAAGTAGTGATATGTAAAAATAAAATTAAGATATATGGCAATGAATGAAGTTGATAACGAATAATTCAAAATATTTAAATGTGAGCAACGTTGGAGATTTGGGTTGAATTATAAGAAAATTCGCAGCGTTCAGCTTCAGGGTTCACCGCTCGAGCGGTGGGGGTCCGCTCGAGCGAACTCTCAGGAAATGTCGGGAGGATTCTAGAACATTGGAGAAGTTTTAGGGGCATATATTTATATCCTATATATATGTGTATTACCCACGTGAGAACCCATTCTTATGGGTTTATGATTTACTCCTCTTCTTCCTCTTTTCCTTTCAAAACTCTAGAGAGAGAGAGAATGAGAGAAACGCAAACACCATAACAAATCCTAACCCTCCACCATAGAAATTGATGGATTGAAGCAAGATTGAGAGCCACCGAGGATGGAAACCAAGCTTTGGAGTAAGGAGATAGTGGATGGAGCATCAAAAGGGCAAGAATATCCACAACCAAAACCCTAGGAAGGAGAATCTGGAGGAATTTCAAGCTTTTGAGCAAACCTGAGGTAGGATCTAAATTCTCTCATATGTCTTTGTTGATTTGGGTTGATATTTTGCTTGCAAATGTAAAAACCAAGTAGATTTCATATGAGATTTGAATATTTGATAGGTGTGTGTGAGTTGAGTTGAGTTTTATGAAATTGGGGATTTTGGAGAAGTGATTTAACCATATCTTTGAGAAATTGTTGTCGAAAGGAGGGTTATGAGACTTTGAATACAATGTTTTGTGATTGAAAAATGTGATTTAAAGCTTAATTTTGAATGTTTAGGAATTTTGGGGTTTAAAAATCAAAACTGGGGCAAATTTGGGATTTTCTCGGGCGACAGCGGAATCGAGCGGAGCCCTGTCCGCTTGAGCGCTCAACTGGTAGAGAGTTGGGCGCTCGAGCGCCCGACGTCCGCTCGAGCGGACTGACTGCGTAGGGCCAACTTTGTTCGATCATATCTCCCGCATTCGGACTCCGAATCGAGTCGTTCTTGTACCCAAATCGAAGCCCCAAAATTTTTTTTTCCAAAACGACTACTCTCACAAAAAAATTTCATTTTGTAAAAAAAGTTATGATTAAAATAGTGAGGGTATATCAAATTTTTTCACCATTTTTCACCCGTTTTTTGCCAAATAATTTTAAAAATAATATTTCCATCAATATTAAACCTTTTTATCAAATTTCTTATCCCTTGGGTTATGGTCTTACCTATCTCACTACACTTGGGTTAGGATGCTAGTATCATACCGATTTGCGATGTTTGCGATAAAAATGGGTTTTGATATGTGACTAAGGTCTTGAGAGCTAGTATGGGTGTGAAACATTGTGGACTATGTAATGACATGGTTATCATTCAAGAGTTTATGTTTTAGAGAGAAAACATGAATTTTAACTTGTATATATATGTATATGTATATGATGGGTGCATTTCGTTTATTTCAAATGACGTGACCTTGTGTGAGTTAATTATGCGTTGGCATTTTATGGAGTTGATAATTGGAATGTGATTATGAAAAATTATGTGTTAAAATTTATGATGGCATTTGAATTGGAAGAAAGAATGGAATGTTAAAACAAGATTTGATTGAAAATGAAATAGAAAGTTGAAATGTAAAAATTGAAAAGAGGTATTATGAGAAAATATTTGAGGAGAGGAACCAGTTATGGGTTGGACTCCCAGATTTTTGTGAAAAATGAACAAATAATGAACCGTATGGATTAATGTGGATTAAGTTGGCTTGGCGGGTCTGCGGTGAAAGACCGAAAACTTGTGCAAGATGGAAACCACATGCCCACGGGTTAGCCCCCAAAATGTGGTGTTGTATCGTGGTGAGTTATAGAGCTATCTATTAACCAATGACTCCGCATAGTCTATTGGGATAATAGGGAGGAATTTCTATAAGTTGCACCCGATATCGGTTCATAAATTGTGATAAATTAATTGTGAAACGGTTTTCGTGATAAACCGGGTAATGAAAATGTAATTTGGTTTTTGTGAAAAACTGAGAAACGAGAATAGATGTGAAAGAAAGGAATATGCTGAAAAAAAAAGCTTAATGAATGAATAACTTGACGTGCGTGAGTGTGTGTGTGGGAATGAATAACTTGGCGTGCGTGAGTGTGTTTGTGGGAATAAATAACAAATTTATGGAATGTGCATTTTATCCCGGTTGCACCCATCACACCTCACAAATCATGTATTACATCTGAGTTAATCTATATCTTACGAGTTTCGGCTCACGTTTGTTTACCGAAACATTTCAGGTCTTGAGAAGCAGGGGCAATACCAGAGCATTGAATGCACTTTGAGAGAAGGCTTGAAGAAAGATTTTGTGTTCTATATCACGTTTGTATATAAGAAGAAATGGATTACTATATGATATTGTCGTTGTAATGAATACTTGGAAACTCGAAGCACGTGATTGTAATTACTTGTTGAAAACTTTTATTCTCTATTAAATATATTTTGAGTTCAAATCATTAATGAAGTAAATGTTTAATTGAGTAATTTAGTATACGAATTGGTTTGGGGATTAGTTCATGGGTCCCCGGGGGTTCGGGGAGTGACAGGATGGTATCAGAGCTCTAGGTTCGAATACTTAGGAGCCGTGAGAATAATGATGACTTATAGGTGTGACCTTTTTTTATGAGATTACGCACCACTACACGGCATGAATTGTGTGCTTTCATGGGTTTGCAATTGAATTATTTTGCGCATGTTATGTGTTTATATGAGCATGGAGGGTTGAATCTTCGGGTGATGTGGCATGCCATTTAGCGTCTGATTATCTACTTTGGGGTTCGAAATAGAAAAAAATTTGGCCAAAAAATTTGGCCAACGTTCTTTCTATGAGAAATCTGAATTAGTTGTCAGGATTGTCGCATTACTCTGAGGTTTTCCCTCGATATGTGAATATGTGTTTATGGGATGTGAGTAGGACGAGTAGTGAAGTTGGGCTTTAGAAGATTAAGTGGAGTTTAACTTATCCTCACTATAGGAGTTAAGCCCACAGGGCTAGGATGAGTGTGGGTCCAGACGGTGGTGTAGGTTGTAGAAGTGTAACCCGTTGGTCAGTAATTATGGTGGGTGTAAGCTCGAGAGATGAGCAATGACTGTTCGGAGTATGTTGTATCCATGTGAGTCGAGGGTGACCGTAGTTAGTTGTTCGCTATGTGTTGAGCTACCAGTGATTTGACGGACAAGTATGGTAGGTTGTTGGTTATGGATGGATATGAGGTGTGGTTTTAGGCGCATTAAGGATTATGCACGTCATGAGCCGTGCTATGTCTTGAGTCGTGCTGTGTCATGAGCCATGTACCCTGAGATTGGGTATGGATAGGAGCATAGTGGACGGTGGATGGGAGCGTAATAATCTCTGGCCTAAACTGTGTTAGAAAGTTTATGCTTAGACACGTGGTTGGGAATGTCCCTTATCCTGAGGGGTGTTGTGGATAACCACCGTGGTATTATGAGATTTTGAAGGTCAGATTGATGACCCTTATGTTTTTCCTATGGCGCGGTGCTGAGATGTGTTTCTTAATAAAAGTTAAAGACATATGTAGAAAGAGTATGTGAATTGAAGATGCTATCGATAGGTTGGTTGTCTAGTGATGTGTGTGTGTACGTAAGAAGAGATGTATATTAATGGTAGTCGTGATGTGGTGAATGAAGATTCAAGGTCGTTTGGGAAGTTTCACGAAGAAGAGTTTTGTGACTTGGGTCGTTGTTCTCAAGAGTAAGAGATTATGTGGAATACATAGTATTTGGTAAAAATATGAGTGTGTGAAGTTTGTGGAGCATGGTACAGACGTTGTTGGTGTGGTTGACTCGATCGTCTTGGGATGACGCGTTGGTATAAGAAGCTCTCATAAGGGGATGATGCTAGTAATATGTGACATAGCGTGAAATCTAGAGATTGTGACATTATCTTACCCTCAGGGGCAAGGGATAGGATGGTGTCGCTTTGTTTAGAGTTGGTGAGCGAGGTTCGTTTTGTTCAAATTGCTTGTAGTTGCTTTCATGTTCAGATAGTGGTGTTCCGGTGGTACTTGTATGGTGACATAAGAGACGGGTGTTCTCGGCTGAATGTTTTGTATTTTGGTGGGTGTACTAGAGTTGCGAGTTCGAGATTGTGGCTTGGTTTTACCAACACGTATGGTTGTTAACTACCTGTTGAGAATCGAGTGATATGGCGTGATCCTATGAGGAGACGTCATGTAGTGATGCGCATATGTGTGGTATTGTCTTTGGCGGTTAACCAGTGAGGGTCTGGTGGACACGTGTGATATATCGTTGAGATGTGAAGAAGTGAACGATAGTTAATATGCTTGAGTAGAGGTCTAAGTGTGAAGATCTAGTGCAACGAATGATGTACACATTGTGAATGGTGGCCGATGACGTTTGCACGATGATGATGGATGTCTTTACAAAGGCTTGTAGTTAATCTTCTCTTGAACCGAGTGAATATTGGTTGCCCTAAAAGGTAGTGATGTTGAGTAAGAACCTAGCGTTAGCTTGTGATTTCCCTAAGAAGAGAGACGTTTCATAATTGGTTGACCAATGTGCCGGTTCATTCTTGGTGGAAGTAAAACATTGGGATTGTAGGAGTGCGGATTTATTTGCTCTTGATTTCTTGAAAGGCCTGTTTGAACCTGAGTGTAAGGGTGATGTTTTTGGAGATGTAGTTTAATTTGTATGAAATGCTAGTAGCTTTAGTTCAAGTCAAATGAGGCCTCTAATGGAGTTAAGTGGTTTAATTGTTTAAGTGGTGAAATCATCGAGTATCGATTCTATGGAATTCTTATAGGAATACAGACTCGTGGTTTGGCCCAATAGGAGATCGTGCTTGGGAACCATGTTGAGTGCATGAGGTTTGAAAGGACCATAAAAAGGTTCGATAGTATGGTTAGCCTAGTGCTGAGGTGGAATGTTTTGAGCATGATATGTTTGAAGATTGTTCATGTTTGACCAGAGGTTCAGAGGTGGGTATGCTGTTTGCTTATGGGAATAAAGTGTGTAGTGATAGGTTTCAATAGTATACCGTGTGGATTGGGTGGCCTAAGGCAATAGGCAAGAAATTGTGCATCAAGATGTCGACGATAGATACATGCCTAGGAAGTAGAAGTGTTGGAAGCGTTTGTATGATGGTGGAAGTTAATAGTAACTTTGAATAAAGGAACTCAAGAGTAAATCTTCTTTGTTTGGGTGCCGTGCGTTTCTCGTGTAAGTTGCTTGGACAGTGGGTTCGAGGTTGTGATTTTCCTAGTGAAAGTTTGGATTAGTGAAGTGTAATCATGTGAAGTGAGGTTTTAGCATGATAGAAATATTAGCGTTGTGTCTCAGAGTATAAGAGTGATGAATTTGTAGTTCTATAGGAGGTATGGTACAAGGTATGAGGATTGACACTGTTCCTGTGTGTGCGAATGAGGTCTGAGAGTTAAGAGCTTAATTGCAATGGGTGACTTGGGTATTATGATCGGGGTTAACGGTAGTTGTGTGGCTACGCGCTAGGCGACCTCAAGGAGAGATATACAGGATTTTGTGAAGACTAAGTGTTAGTGGGAATTGGGAGTACATTGAAATTGGGTCATAGTTTCTAGTTGTTTTGGGAAAAGAGGGAGTTTTAGTGGATTGGTGTCCGTGTTGTGATCCATGAGTTGATACCTATAGAATGGGTACTACCAAATTGGGTGATCGGAAGACTGAGTTCCTTGAGGGCTCTCTGGATGGAGTCTGTTTGCTTTATTGGGTGGATATAAGTGCGTAGAATTGCGTTCTCTCTGAGATTGAGTTGGTAAACAAAGAGTGTTTGTTTTGTGGATAAGAAAATTAGTGTTGAAACATAGAGTTCTACTTATAATGATCCACTGTATATCGCCAACCGTCGTATGTAGCTTGTTCTGGATAATGTGGGTACAGTTATGCCTCTAGCTCTCAACAGAGTGGAAAATTTATTGGAACCTTGTGGTTGGGGTATTCATGTGATGTATTTCCAATAGGAACATGTGAATCTGGATTCGTGTTTTGAGCTTTGAACTATTCATAGTTTTTAAAGTGTGAAGAATGGTTAATCGTTTGCAGGCTCGAGAGATTAATGGGTAAGTGTATATCTGTGAGGTGTTTGGCTCATGTGGAGTGCTTAATCCTAGTGACTCATGAAGTTCAAGTGGCAGCGTTGGTTTCGTTTTGATGATTGAAGGACCAGAGTGATGTAGTGCAAGTAAGTAATATGGTTTTAAGTTGTGATCGTTAGTTGGCCGTAAAGGTATGGGAAATTTTGGAGTTTGTAACTCATGTGAATAATGTTCGAGTTTGGGAATCATGTGTTCGGGTTGAAGGAGTAGTCCTCAGTTATATTAGAATACAGCTATGAATTTGTCTATGAGTTGACGAAGTTGGGAGAATCTCAGTGGTGTCAAGAATGTGTCGCACGGTGCTATGGTCGAGGATGTTTATTTTTTGGGAATGTGCATGCGGTGTGAGATGGCGGTCGTGAATGGATAGTCGGTGATCAATGAAGGAGTGGTTGACTCAAGTTCTGGTGTTGATTTCGAGTGAGAATTGACATCGTGTTAAACGACGAATCGTTTTAAATTGGTCAAACCCGATAAGAGTAAAATTCAATGGTTATGAATAATTCTCATAATTGTGAAATATTGGTATTCGGGAGTTTAGCCTGATAGTAATAAAGGCATGTTAGCACCCTTGAGTCATGACGTTTCGAAAGAATGATCAGGATCGCGGACTAAAATAGAGGTTATGTGGACCGAATGACTAGCGAAGTGTGAGAACGTATATTAAGATTAAAGGAAGGTTTAGAGTGGCTTGAGACGAATTTTGGGAACAAAATTCCAAAATGGGGGAAAGTTGTAGAGACCCGGTACATGTTTATTTTATTTTTCATATTTTCGGTAAGAGAAGAGGCCAAAATAAATTTGGACTTGAGAGCTATAAATTTTACTCGTTAATGGTTGAAGTAGTGATATGCGAAAATAAAATTATGATATATGGTAACGAATGATATTGATAATGAATAATTCAAAATATTTAAATGTGAGCAAAGTTGGAGATTTGGGTTGAATTGTAAGGAAATTCGCAGCGTTCAGCTTCAGGGTTCACCGCTCGAGCGGTAGGGGTCCGCTTAAGCGAACTCTCAGAAAATGTCGAGAGGATTCTGGAACATTGGAGAAGTTTTGGGGGCATATATTTATATCCTATATATATACATGTGTGTGTGGGTGTGTGTATTACTCACGTGAGAACCCATTCTTTTGGGTTTATGATTTACTCTTCTTCCTCTTTTCTTTTCAAAGCTCTAGAGAGAGATTGAGAGAAACCCAAACACCATAACAAATTCTAACCCTCCACCGTAGAAATTGAAGGGTTGAAGTAAGATTGAGAGCCACCCGGGATGAAAACCAAGCTTTGGAGTAAGGAGATAGTGGATGGAGCATCAAAAGAGCAAGAATATCCACAACTAAAACCCTAGGAAGGAGAATCTAGAGGAATTTTAAGCTTTTGAACAAGCCCGAGATAGGATCTAAATTCTCTCATATATCTTTGTTGATTTTGGTTGATATTTTGCTTACATATGTAAAAATCAAGTAAATTTCATATGAGATTTGAATATTTGATAGGTGTGTGTGAGTTGAGTTGAGTTTTATGAAATTGGGGATTTTGGAGAAGTGATTTAACCATATCTTTGAGAAATTGTTGTCGAAATGAGGGTTATGAGACTTTGAATACAATGTTTTGTGATTGAAAAATGTGATTTAAAGCTTAATTTTAAATGTTTAGGAATTTTGGGGTTTGGAAATCAAAACATAGCAAATCTAGAGTATGCTCGGGCAACAGCGCGCTCGAGCGGAGCCCTATCCGCTCGAGCTCTCAACTGGCAGAGAGTTGGGCGCTCGATCGCCCGACGTCCGCTTGAGCAGACTGACTGCGCAGGGCCAACTTTGTTCGATCATATCTCCCTCATTCGGACTGAATTGGGTTGTTTTTGTACTCAAATCGAAACTTCAGAAGTCCTATTTCCAACAAGACTACTCTCACAAAAGAATTCATTTTGTAGAAAATGCTATGATTAAAATAGTGAGGGTATGTCAAATCTTCTTAACCATTTTTTACCCATTTTTGGCCAAATACATTTAAAAATGATATTTTCATCAATATTAAATCTTTTTATCAAATTTCTTATCCCTTGGGTTATGGTTTTACCTACCTCACTACACTTGGGTTAGGATGCGAGTATCATACCGATTGGCGGTGTTTGCGATAAAAATGAATTTTGATATGTGACTAAGGTCTTGAGTGCTAGTATGGGAGTGAAACATTGTGAACTATGTAGTGACATGGTTATCATTTAAGAGTTTATGTTTTAGAGAGAAAATATAGATTTTAACTTGTATATATTTGTAT
>JAOTRH010031767.1:0-54529 GCA_034768845.1 Heliamphora exappendiculata
GTTCGACCTAGCCAAGACCAGCTACTATAACAATGTACTACAATCGTACCAATAGAATGTCCGGGTCCATTGCGATTGTGAGCTTACCTGTATAATCTGTCAGAACCTATGATCCGATCTTTCGTGCAGCGCACACCGAGTCAAATACTGGATAAAATATACGGACTATGCATTCATACATCACAAATATAAATATGAAACCATAAATGAAAAATCATCTCAATTGTTTCTCATTTAAAATGCCAGGGACCCAGAATAAAATACATAAAAGCATGACTTTTTAGTATACATTCTCAACAGAGTTTTCAACAAAAGGACCGTAGTTGTTGAATAATCTATACATGTTATTTTTGATGAAACTAACCTTGGTTCTTCAAAGGATTTTTGTGAAGATAACCTGTTATATATAGAAAAAGGTGTTGAGGACATCATTATCAAAGAAAAGAAAGAGCTAAATCAAGAGAAAGCTTCAAATTCCCAACAAATTGCAGTATAACAAAATGCTGAAACTGGACATCCAGAAAACTCTGATTTACCAAAAGTGTGAGACCCTGACCTTTTTAGTTTTGGGAAATGATTAAGTGATGATGGGGTAAGAGTTAAACATGACCTCGATGATGTTGTGGGTGAGTGTTTTGAACATGGATACGCATGAAACATATGTTCGAGGAAGAATATGAAGTTCTAAGTGATGTCCGGGCGAAAATATGTGAAAAGCGTGTGAAAGAAAGTGGCATACCTTCACCATTTTGATCATAACACTTTGTACAAAATGAATTTTGATTTGAGGTTTGAACCGTTGGAAAGTAAACTTCCGGGGCTATAGTTTGAGCATAAGAATGACCCTATTTGGAGTTCAGACGAGGGAGATATCATCATTTGAAGTTTGAACAGTAATGTAGTGAAATGGCTAACCGATCAATCGGTTAAGAGACCGATTGATCGGTCTGTTCGGACAGACTGTTATAAAGCAGCGGGATTTCTTGGTTTTTGGTGCAAAGCTTAGCTCCTAAGCTTCCTCTTTTCTCTCCTCAAACCCTAAAACCCTAGCTCTACCTTCTCTTCAGGCTTTGGGTGTGTTCGGGCTCGGATCTTGCTGATTGGAGGGTGGATTCTTGATGTACTCACTGCGGGCTTTACTTTCATCTGAATGAAATTGTGTTTTGGCAGCTTTGGCTTTTCACCAGTTGGTAAAGCTTTGGGTTTGTGACCCCATGTGGTAGGATTCTAAACTGTATAGATTTTTAGAGTGCCATAACTAATTATATGTTGTTTCACCGTTTCAAACGCATGAAAAAGGTGTTTATGTTCGAGAAATTGGGTTTTTGGTTTAAAACCATTTTGTTGTTGTTTTGGTTAAATGATTTCAAATTCAAATGGTTGTTTTGGGTTTGTGTGTACCCGTGGGTATCAAAACAGGTGTTTGGGGGTTTTAATTTCATGTTTATACATGTTATTGTGTTGAAAACCTGACCTATTTTTCGAGAAACTAAGACTGGTTTGGGACCGATCGATCGGTCCTTCTAAACGATCGATCGGTCTGAGCAGTTTTAAGACTATTGATGTTTCTGGTTCTGGCTTTCATCGTTGGATGTTTATTCGATGGAATTATGAGGTTTTGTGGTTTTATGGTTTTCAAAGGGTGTTCTTGAAAATGATAGAAAATGATGGATTTTGTGAAAATCTCGACATTTTATGTTTTAGAGGTTTGGAGCTAACCCTTCGGGTTGAGTCTCAATTCTTGAAACATTTTGTTGAAAATGGAGAAAAATATTTTGAAAATGCTTTTGTGGATCTCCATGTTGATGGATGTTGGATCCCTTTTTATACATGTTGACGTATATCTATTTTCGTGGAAATATTTTTCGTAGTTGAGCTACGGTTCGATTTTTTTGAAATGATTCGTAGATGTACCGGGATGACGTGTATTTGCCACGAGTTGCCCTAAGTGTAAGTCCAAAAACGTGTGCAGAGTAGGTACTCAGGTCCTTCGGGTTAGTCCTCGTAAATTGATTTGGTTGGGCGCTTAGTTCCCTCGGGTGGTCGCCCGTAAATTAAGTGGTTCGTCGTGGTGCTCCGTATAAAACTTGTCATTACCTAGCAGGCCTTAAATGGTTCAGGACTTGGGTAATGGGTAGGAGTCTATAGTTGTTATCTCTATCCCCTTGTGATGGAGTCGGTACATAGGATTCATTTACTTTATCCTCGGCTGCGTGTTCCGACTGGATTTGTTATATCTTTCTCCTCGGAGTGTAGCCCGAGTGGAGCATACTATTTTATTACAGCTTACTGTTTTATTTTCCTTGATGTTCGTTCCGAGTGGAAAATACTATTTTACCTTTCTCCTTAGTGGTGTGGCCCGAGTGGAGCAAACTATTTTTATCTTTCCTCGGTGTGTGATCCGAGTTGAAAAGTCATGTTCTGGTTATTGTTTTCCTTCAACTGTAAAATGTTGTTTTGCATTGTTTAAATGCTTGGTTGTGAAGGAAAAACTATTTTGGAGGGTTGTGGGAGAACTTGAGGTTTTATGATATAAAACATTTTCAGCTCTGTGGTCGAGTTAGCTCCCACTATGTGATTGCATATCTTGCCTTCTTTACAGCTTTATAGTCAGTTTCTATTGGGCTTCAGCTCACGAGTGGGATTTTTCTGTATAAAACCATTTTTAGGTGATGATAAGGATGATGATCTTGAGTAGATCTTGTGGTGCCCGTGATGACGGTGACAGAAGACTTTTAGTAGTTTTCCTTTTTGGTATGCCTGTTCCTGAAGGAAGGTTTTGTATGTCATAAGGCGATATACTGTATGCATGTTGGAACTGTATGTCTTTTGTTTATGAGAGATACATTTTGGGTATTCCATTGGTTTCAACAAGTGGATTTGAAATGTATGAAAACTTATATTTTCATAAAACTTGTGTTGGTGGTTGTTCGGTGGCTATTCGCGTGACCCGGAGTTTGGAGCGTGACAAAAAGAGTGGAGGTATGCTCATGGTCACCCAAAATATCTTATCATTGGTGATCCATCACAAGGTATCAAAACTTGTTCCTCTCTATATAATGTTTGTGGTAATTTAGCATTCCTTTCCCAGACTGAACCAAAACATTTTGAGAAAGCCAAAAATGATGAGTTTTGGATCTTGGCTATACAAGAAGAGCTAAATCAATTTGAAAGAAACAAAGTTTGGACTTTAGTCCCAATAGCTAAAGAACATTCCATCATCGGTACAAAATAGGTTTTTAGAAATAAAATGGATGAGAATGGAATAGTTCTTAGGAACAAATCTCAATTGGTAGCCCAAGGTTACAATCAAGAAGGAGGCATCGATTTTGATGAGACTTTTACTCTTGTGGCTAGGCTTGAAGCCATTAGGATGTTACTTGCGTTTGCATGCTTTAAAAATTTTAAACTCTATCAAATGGAAGTCAGAACTACCTTTTTAAATAGTTTTATCTTGGAAGAAGTTTTTGTGAAACAATCTCCTAGCTTTGAAAATCTAGATTTTTCAAACCATGTTTACAAACTTACCAAAGCTCTCTATGGTTTAAAACAAGCACCTAGAGCTTTGTCACGCCCCAAACATCCAGGTCACGCGAAAGTCCACCAAAATACCCATTTAAGAAAAATAGGTTTCACAGTTGATAATCAAAATGTACAACATTTGGATAAAATTTCCATAGTTTAACTCTCATAAACTAGAAACATGCATTCTCATACATAAATAAGTATATCACCTCAAAGCGTACAAAACTAGCCTTCTGAAACAGGCATCACATGTAAAAGTACATGTACAAAATAGGGAAAACTACAACATGTCTTCCATCACCTCTGCAACTAGGTCATCTCATCAGGCTCACCTGAAAAGGTTTTACAGCAAAATCTCACACAGTGAGCCGAAGCCCAATAGAAAGTAGACAGTAAAACTGTAAAGCAGGCTATGCAATTATACACACACGGGCTCAACCACGGGAGCCAAAAGGTTTTCCTCTCAAAAACCATCAATTTTCCGTCAGACTAACACGAGTCTCAAAAAGGTTTTATCTCATAAAACCTCACATTTTTTCATCATTCAAACTATGCATATCATCATAACAGATATCATGCCACAGTTAAGGGAAAGCTGTAAATAAAATAGTAAACTCCACTCAGGCCACTCAGTCGAGGAGAAAGATGTAAATGTAATCCTATGTATCGACTCTGCCCACATCGACAAAGGTAACAACTATAAACTCTCGTCAATTACCCTCGACCCGTAGGCTTAGTAATGACAAGTTCTATACAGAGTTACTACAACAAAGCCATTACCGGAGGCAACCGACTTAGTTTACGGGGTCACACCCGAGGGCACTAAGCACCCACACAACCACTTAGTTTACGGGACCACAATCCGAGGGCACTAAGCACCCACACAACCTCGTTTACGGGGATTAACCCGAAGGCACGTAGGGACCTACTCTGCGCACGTTTTTGGACTTCCACAGAGGAGCAATGGAAGCCCAACTCAACACACCCACTACCACGGTACATCTATGGAGAACATTTAAAAATCCACCGTAGCTCAACTATGAAAATCCGCAAAATGATTTATACAACGCATGTATAAAAAGAGATCCAAATCATCGACATGGAGATCAAAAACAATTTCCAACAAAATGTTTAAAAGGTGAGACTTAACCCGGTGGGTTAGCTCCAAACCTTCGAAAAGACATTTTTCACCTGATTTCACAAATCACCGTTTTCAAATCTCATTTTGAAAACTATAGATACCACGTACCCGAAACATGTATATAACCGAGAAAATGCGTAAAAACCCAATTTTTACCCAAAAACCACGGTTACACATGAAAATCACATTTGATGTATTTTCTACCCGGTGAATCACGTATAATTACACATAAAGCCCTTATACAGTAGTAAGGTCTAGAATCCCACCTCGGAGAGTCAAGAAATTGACATCTCAAAACTAAACGGCGTCAGAACGAGAATTCGACTAGATGGATGCGAAGCACTCACCCCCGATAGCGAGGATCCACAAAGGAAACAATAACAAACCAAGTCCCGGGCTCTCAAAGCTAGAGAGACGGCAGAGAAAAGGGAAACTTAGGTTTGAAGTAATCTTTTTCTCTAAAAAACACCACTACTGGAACCTTTATAAAAACCAAATTTTGCTATGTTCGGTTGACCGAACCACTGAGTTTAGTCGATCGAACTCCACAAAACCAGTTCAATCGACTAAACTGGACCCTCCAGTCGACCGAAATCCACACCAATGGTGTACTGGAATTTGCTACTGTGTTTCAAGCCAAAAACTAACCCAACCCACTTATCCAAGGTCTGGGAAAGCATAAAACACACTTACACATGCTTTTCTACAACTTTAAAGCATAAACCATGCATTAATGCCATCATATGCTAGAATAAAAGCGTCATGTATATAAACAACTCAAAATACAAAGGGTCAGGGTCTCACAAGCTTGGTATGAAAGGCTAAGAAAATTCTTGATTGAAAATGAGTTTTCAAGAGAAAAAATTGATACTATTCTTTTTATCAAGTCTTAAGGAAATGATATGCTAGTTGTACAAATTTATGTAGATGATATAATTTTTTGTGCAACTAACGAATCTCTTTGCAAGGACTACGATAAGTGTATGCAGGGAGAATTCGAAATAAGCATGATGGGTGAGCTCAACTATTTTCTCGCACTCCAAATTAAACAAACTCAAGAATGAATCTACATCAATCAAGCTAAATACACGAGGGACATATTGAAAAGGTTCGACATGCTAAAGGAAAAACCTATGGGAACACTAATGTGTCCTACAACAAATCTTGATAAGGATGAGCATGGCATAGTAGTAAATGAAAAGCGTTATAGAGATACGATTGGATCTCTCTTATATTTAATTGCTAGTCGTCAGGATATTATGTTTAGTGTATGCATGTGTACTAGATTTCAATCGAATCCTAAAGAATCACATGTGATCACAGTTAAGCTCATCCTTAAATACCTTTTAGAAACATAAAACCTAAGATTATTCTATCCTAGAGGAATAGCCTTTGAGTTATTTGGCTATTCGGATGTTGATTTTTCCAGATGCAAAGTAGATAAGAAAAGCACAAGTATTACTTGTCAATTCCTAGGACACTCACTAATCTCTCGGTTTAGCAAGAAGCAAAACTCAGTGGCCTTGTCTACAGCCGAGGCTGAGTATATTGCAGTTGGAAGTTGTTGTGCACAAGTTCTTTGGTTGAAACAACAATTAGAAGACTATGATTTTTACTTAGATCATATACCTATTAAATGTGATAACACTAGTGCCATTAATATATCCAAGAATCTCATACAATACTCAAGAACTAAGAACATAGAGATTAGACATCATTTCATAAGAGATCATGTGCAAAAAGAAAACATTGAACTTGAATTTATAGGGCACAGATTACTAGTTAGCGGACATTTTCACAAAACTTTTAAATGAAGAAAGAATATGCTATATAAGAAGAGAACTTGGTATGTTATGTGCTCTAATTTCATGATTTATATGCCATACTAACCATGTCTTTTCATTGCATTTTAAAGCATTTAATGTTTTTTCTTGAATGTGAAAATGTGTCGACACCACTTAAAAAGGTGTCGACACAAATGTGTGTAGTGTTGACTTAAACCTGTTTAGAAGTGGCACTGTGAGAAAAGTGTCGACCCCTTTCTATTCAGTGTCAACACCTTTTGGTTTCCTGACTCTTGGTAAATTTGTGTCGAAACTAAGCTTAATCGTGCCGACCCAAATAGTCGAATGTGTCAACACCATCTGAAAATGTGTCAACACCAATTCCATGTTTCGATACCCACACTCGATACAATTATGTCAACACCAAAAATAATGTGTGTTGAAATAAATCGTTAAGTCTATATATAGACATGTCGGTTCCACGAACAGTCACACCGTTCCCTCTCTCTCTAAAAAATTGTTCATCTTTCGCTCTTTTTTCTCTCAAACCCTGTGTCGACTCCCCATCTTCTTCCTCAATCCAAACACAAATCCCTCACAATGTCGCAAAAAACGATGGGAAAATGAGCAAAAAGAATCGGAGAAGGAACGTCCTCAAGTCCTAGATCGTCGAAACGGAAGAAGATGACCTCCAAGACGGCGATGGCAACGGCAACAGCAACAGTACCAGAAAATGTAGCCTCTTCTGAGGTAATCTCTTTCAAATCTCCTAAGATTCACTAACTCTATTTTTCTTTCTTTGCAAATCGAAAAATAGTGCCCGGTCGGTCTATAGACTTTAATTTCTTTGACTCCATCGAAATGAGATTCAAGGATCTCTTTTCAGGCCTTGGGTGGGAAAGGCTTCTCCAAATCAAAGAACCACACTATCCCACACTTATCAAATCCTTTTACGCACACTTTCACATCTCACTTATTCCGACCACCACCATTACCACTTGGGTAAATGGTGTAGATATAATTTTGACCCCATCTTCCTTGAATGAGATTTTAGACCTTCCCCTAGAGATATTTGTGTTTACCATAGCCAGAAACCTATTGAGGTTGAACGCTTCTCTTTTTTTGAATTTGTCAAAAATATTTTTAAAAATGACAACATTGACCCCACCAAGCCTTTAGAGGCTAACAATCTCAAGCCTGAAATACGTCTTTTGCATCACATGGTCAATTACATTTTCTTACCCAAGTGGGAAAATTTGGTGACGTCACATACATGCACATTTTTATAATTTGGTACATTCTTGAACAACAAAACCTTGATTTAGGATTTTTGTTCATTTCACATATGTTGTATTCCTACAGTAAATCTAATTCCTCCCTACCACATGTCATGTACTTGACCAAAATTTTTCACCATTTTGGCATGAACTTTTCTAAGGAAAAGGTGGTACCCTTTCCTAAACACGACCTATATAGTAGTTCCACACTTAAACGTATGCAAATTGCACATGTTGATAGTGTGTGGACCACATCTCGTCGTGGTACCCCTTCCTCTGCAAGAACTCCCCCTCCTGCTCCTCGAGACATTTCATCCATTCCCATTGACCTTGATTCTCCCCCCGCTCCACCAGTTGACACCCATGGTCCATCATTTGTTCCTCCTCTTCCCCCCACTTTCACTTCTATTCCATCTACTCCACCTGCATCCTCCTCTGCCCTTGTCAATGTTGATTTGTCTGAAGTTGTCTCCTTGATAAATTCTTTGTCATCTAAAGTGATCCTCTTTCAAGCAAAAGTCGACCAAGGCTTTTTTGACATGAATCACTCTGTCTCCACCCTTTTTGAGAAAGTCAAACATCTTGATAAGTCCAACAGAGTCTCCAAAGAGACGTGGAAAATTCCATTGATGCTGGGAGAGCCCTCTGCAAAACAATGGATGAAAATATTACGTCCATTGTTAATTACAATAAGGCAATCCTCTATCAAGTGCGCAAGGAGTATGATCAAGGCATTGTCACTGCGGTGCATGCCAACTCCCAGAAGGTGGAAGAACATCTCAAATGGATTCAAGAAGCTCGGGCCAAACAGTTTAAGCCCAAAGAGACGAAAGAAGAAACGCTGAGCGACTGAAAAGGGAAGCCGACCTAGCATTGGCAGCACGCTATGAAGCCATGGCCGCCGCCAAAGCTAAGGATGAATGAGCACGTGCAGCAAAAGAATGGGCCTTAGCAAGCAAGGACAAAGCCAACGCAAAGAAGGAATTCAAGCACTTCATGGACGACCAATTCGCCCATCTTTTTTTTTTTTTGAAGATTACAAAAGGGGAGAAAGAAAGAAAAGAGAAAGAATAGGTAAGTGAGTGAAGAGGAGTGTCAGAGAAGAAGTAGAAGTTCAAAATATTTTTTATGTTTTTATGAAGATAAAGATGTACCAGTTTTAAACATATCTTGTTTTGGTTGGTTGAATGTGGGTGAATGATTGGTTTAAAACTTTTGGATGTTGTTTTAAATTTTTTTATGGATGATTGAACACATTTGGAATGAATGCTTACATTTCTATACATATATGTGATTTGTTCATCTACCTATGAATATTGTTAAATGGTTTGGCAATGAATGCTCACATATGCCTTTGCACATATTTTAAACTCAGAATGTTTCTTGATCTTTTGTTGTAAATCATTTTCAAAATGTGTTATCATGATTGATTGAATGCCTACCTTTATAATTATATGTATTGTTTAAGGCACACCGATAAGGGGAGAACCTTTGTTGAAAATTATTTTCAAATGTTTTATAGAAAATGTTAATATGGTTGTAATCATCAAAAAATAGGAGATTGTTAGCACAAGGGTTTTCATTTTGATTTTGATGATTTTTATAATTTATTTTCTAAAAATAAATGAATTTAAAATGGATAATATTTTATATTCCCAAAATAAAAGTGTTAACACATTTTGAATAATTAAGTTGGAACCTTAGCAAAAAAAAATGACTTAACTCTCAAAAGAATTAAAACACTCACATATTCTTAAATGAGAATATTTTGTGTTGAAACCAATTAAAAAATAAGTCAAACACTTTTTTGGCAAAAGCATACTTGAATCTCATCAAGTGAGTCAACGCCCATTGATCAAATGGTTTGACACCTTAACATTTGTATGAAGTTGATCTTCATGTTTCAAAACGTTAGTATCGACACAAACAAGTTTTGTGTCAACACAAAAGAGCCAAGGCTCTCAAAACTCAAAAAGAGTCGAGACAAATCAACTTTGTGTCGACACAAAAGTGATCCTCACTTTTGGTATTCAGAAGTTTGGGTCGACTGTAGACACCCCAATTTGACCCCGCCCAATCTTAGGTGAATCCGAAGATGAAAACAGGTGAATTAGTGCCTCCGTACGATCCACAGGAAGTGATCCAAGCTCAATATTTGAACCCGAAACCTTCAAACCAATGAAATTTTGTCGAACCATCGAAACTTGCTGCCCAAGCAAGGCGACTGCCAACTTACATGTGGCGACCGCCATAGAACTTTGTAGAAATCCTAGCCAAAAATGGCGACCGCCACCTTTCATCATGGCGACCGCCAACTTCCATTGTGGCGACCTCTGTAGGACTTTGTGGAAACTTCCAAAAACATGGTGACTGCCAACTTGCATTATGGCGATCGCAAACTCCAAATGGCCTGACGTGTCCCAAAACGTGGCAATACCTCATTGGTTGAAGAATTCTATAAATACCGTACCCTAACGTACGTTTTCAGTACGAATTTTGAGTGAGTGAGACTCTGTCGATATATCGAGCGATTCTGAACCCCAACGCCGAAGCCTTGTTGAGATACCGAGATCCAAGCCTCCGACACCTACATTGAAGCCTACATTGCTTGGATCACCACCCGAGAATTGGTCCATCAAAGCACATTCTCAACTTGAGGATTCCCCTGGCAATATAGGTACTTTGATTGGATCCCCGGCCCTTCTAGCTCCACTTTCTACCTCTTTGGAGTGTTCGGGTTATTTTGATCATTTCATTCTAATTGTGTTCTTACATTGCTCATAGTTTCTTTAATTATACTTGAATTCAAATTTTAGCTTATTTGTTTATTGGTTTACTTATATTAGTATTTGAACTCATTAAATGGTGCTAACATACTTTAGCAATTATAACTTAATAATGTTATTAATTGTTATAATAATACACCTACATTTATGTAAATGTGGTATTTAATACTATATTTCACTTTTAAGTCAAATAATTGTTTTAATCTTTCTAGTATTAGTTTAATTTTTTTTAATTAGCATTTTTTTTCATTTTTTTTCCTTTCTAGTAATCTTAATTTAATTCCTTTTTTCTTTTAAGTATTAGTTTAATATTTTCTTTCTCTTTATATTTTTATTTGTAATGTAGTTTTAATTTTCTTTTAATGTATTATTTCCTTTTCTTGTAATGTTCTTTTTCTAGCATTTACGTCGCTCTTCTTGTAACATTAATTCCATGCTACATTTTATTTTCTTTTTAACTTTATATTCATTTTCTATCTTTTATTTTTTTTTATTTTTTATTTTTTTTTGTTGTTAGCTTTGTTTCTCTTGTAGTGTAGCACTTTATTATTAATTTTTCATTTGGCACTTCTCTTCTTTAAACATTAGTATTTATTACCAAGCTCTATTTTCTTTTTCTTTTCTTTTCTTTCCATAGTCTTTATCTTGTTTTTCTTTTTCTTTCATTTTACTAAATTCAAAAATTATAAAAAGTCCTTTTAAATTGGAACTCACTTTTTCATTTCTTTTCTTTTGTTTTGTTTAAAAATATAAAACGTAAATAATTAGGCTTTTTTTTATTATTAGTTTAAATAACATTTTCTACCTTTTTCATTTTTAATATGTTCTTCTTACAAACTCTTTCCTTATATTCTTTTCCTTTTAAAATTCTCTTTGTTATAAAATTCTTATTTTATTTGTTGATTAGATTTCTTTTTAATATAGGATTTTGTTTATGCATCCATTATTTCGCATGTAGCGTTCCTTTTATTAAAAATTTATTATGTTAATGCTAGCTTGGTTTATTTTGGCAATATGTTTTTTTTTAATTTGAAATCATGATTAGGGTAGTTTGGTTTATTTCTTGTTAGCAATTCATGTTTAGGCAATTTTTGTTTTAGCAATTTCTAGCATGTTCGTTTCCTCTTGTTAAAATCATGATAGTTTAGTTTATTTTGATATTATTGCATGTGGGTGTGTTCGATATATCCTTTAGATAGAAATTGCATGTTGTAGGACTTAGGTTTTTACCTCTTTATTTGCTCTAATTTGGAATGCTATATACATATCTTATGTATTTCTCATATTTAATTTTGGATGTTCTCTCATTATCTCTATTTTTTTATTTGTATGCATTTGATAAATTCTATTAAAGAACCTATGATGATTAGTAGAGGCCAACCTTATGGTTGGGCAAACGGGGTGCCTAACACCTTTTTCGATTCGTACCTTAGCCCCCGAACTCTCTTTCTCTGGTTAACGTTCTCAAGATTAGTAAGCCATTTTTATTTTTCTTAGTTTTTCTCAAAAACTAAGTGGTGACTCTATTTTCAATAAAAAGGAGTTTTTAAAATTTAGTTTTCAAGGTGTTAAAATATTTTTCAAAACATCTTTCGAATTCTCTTATTTTTTACCCCTAAATCCCAACGCCACAGTATTTTCTGCCGACTCTGCTGGGGACTGATTTATAAAATCAAATAAGAGGGCTAGACTTAAAAACATCATCGGTTCTTAATAAAATTTCTCATTTGCATTTTATCATGCTTATGCATTGTTCTTCAACCCCCCTACCTGGTCGACCTGATGCCCTGAACGTTAATCCATTTCGGGGATTGTTGGGAAGACCCCTCACTGACTGTACGCTACCATAGGTGCAGTAAAAGGGTTCGGGTATACTATTTGACCATGTCCTGTACCACTCCAGGCATAGGAGGTATATACCCGACTCTATTCAGAATGTACCATTTTCAATTGACCAAAACTAGCCTTTTGCATATAGTGAACTTAG
Source organism: Heliamphora exappendiculata (assembly GCA_034768845.1). Classification (NCBI taxonomy): domain Eukaryota; kingdom Viridiplantae; phylum Streptophyta; class Magnoliopsida; order Ericales; family Sarraceniaceae; genus Heliamphora; species Heliamphora exappendiculata. Next base: position 12,501 of record JAOTRH010031767.1, read on the forward strand.
AACCCCCCAATTAGGTGCTACTAACCCTAATAGGATTATATTTTTTTCTTTATTGTATGTTTTGATTGTCTATTGTTAGGATTGTTTGTTCGGATTAGACTAGTTCTTTCCCCGGGCTCGGCCCAAATTTTCTGTTATCCTTTGATTAGATTAATTTTTTTGCTTTCGGGTTCTTACCCGGGTTTCGTTCTTCACCCTGATCAGTTTTTCACGTCATAGTTTTCTTTCTAGGGTCATGCACGTGTTTCGTTTTAACACCTCTAGGATAGTCTCTCTATTCTCTGGGTTCTTCTTGGATTGTCAGTTCTTCCCTGTTGTTGTATTAGGCTTCTTCCCAGGGTCATGCCTGCGTTTCATTTTGGACCTTTAAGATTATTTCTCCCCCTTCTGGGTTCTTCTCAGGTTGCTAATTCTATAACCTGTTTTTAGTCTAGGCTTGCTTTCTTCAAACTCCTTTCTTTCGACCCATGTAAGAAAGTTTTATTTTTCTACCGTTATGCTGCCATTTTTTCATTAGGCTCATAGGTCGAACCAGCCTCTTGAGGGTTAGAATAGTCTTTTTGTCGGAACACCGTTCACTTAGATAAAACCTTTCCTCTAGAACTTGGTTGATCTATCCCCTTTAATTCTCATCCTGGGTTTTCAGATGTTCAATTGTTATGCTGGTGGTATGAGCCCGACAGGGGCATTATTTTAGTTTCAGTTATTTTTGGGTATTTAGGATATTTGCTGTCTGTTATCTGAGTTCTTTCAAAAAATGTCTGAGATTGGTTATTCTGCTTGAGGGATCTAGCTTTTTCTGTGGTTTACCATTGATCCGAAAAGAGTACAGTCGACACGAGTTTGGGTAAGATCAAAATCAGGTAGACTTTGCAAAGTTTTTGAATCAACAGACATGGCAGAGAACGAAGTTAATCTGACAGCTCTGATGAAGGCTATTACCGAGATACAATGGGCTGTGGAGCAGCAGACCCAAGCTCAAACTCAATGTGAGGCATAGATACAAGCAATTCAAGCCTGTATTCTCGGTGTGAATGGGCAGCCAGACAATACGAATGAGAATGGCAAAGATTTTTGGGATGACAACCAAGGACCAGAGATACCGCAGGTTGTTGTACCACCTCAGGTTCCCCGCCTAATTGTGGTGGAAGATGAAAACATCGCTCAATCTAGGAAATCTGCACTGGTGGAAAAGATTGACCATATGGAAAAGGTGCTGAGGAAAGCTAAAGGAGTAGAAGAATATATGCTGGATGTAGGTGGTTTGTGCTAATTCTCGGATGTAAAACTGCCCGAGAAGTTCAAGATGCCAAAAATGAAAAAGTTTGACGACATTGGGGATCCCCGTATCCACCTGAGAATGTATGTCGAAACCTTATCCCCCATAGGGATTGATGATCAGCTTAAGGCCCAATTATTCCATCGGTCGCTTTATAGGGCAACGCAAAGACGATTTCTCTCTAAAAGTGGCCAAAACTAAAACATGAGAGGATATAGCCACCACCTTCATCAGCCAGTATAGCTACAACGTACAGCTAGACAATACTACTGGAGAGCTTGAAACAACCCGACAAGAGAATTGGGAATTTTTTGTCAACTTCTTGACCTGTTGGAGGGGCAAAGCTGCCAAGATGACAAATCGGCCCTCTGAGAAAGAACAAGTAAGGATAGTGGTGAAGAACCTGCACTCCCCGTTGAAGCGTTATTTGATCACGCAGCCACTCTCTACATTCGAGCAGTTATTTGATGCTGAGGTTTAGATAGAAGATGAAATTCAGTCTGGGGATATTGAAAAGACCAAGCCAAGCCAAAAGCCCAGAAGGACTTTCCCCTCAAATAACCAGAACCAATCCGCTACCACCAACCTCGTGTTCTGCTCAAACGAGGTAAACCTGCTGAACCCATCCTCTAATTCCCAACAGTCCAATAATGCCCAACAATTAGATAACAGCCAACAAAGGCCAAGGGGGTGTTTACTCCCCTCAACATTTCTTTATCTACCGCCCTGAATCGACTCATTGAGAAAGGGCTCTTCAAACCATTAGACCCCATGCATGTACCCGACCCCCTACCGCCAAGATACAATGCCTCTCAATACTGGGCCTTCCATCAGGGTCACGGGCATTTAACTGATAAATGTATAAGGCTCCGACATGAGATCCAGAATCTCATTGACAACAAAGTGATCCCTCCTCCATCGGCTACCTCAAAGCCGAATGTCACAACATACCCACTGCCAAATCATGCTAGGCAAGCTGGGGTAAATTACATGTCTCTAGAGGAATCGGAGGACCTAAGGCAGCACATTTGTTCAGCACACCTACCACGCCCTCATGTTTCAATAACTGAGGATCCAACAACATGCTCGTTCATAATGATTAGAGGTAGTCGAGACAGGATGAAAGAATGGAATGATGATGCCTGGGAATGGTATCGACCGCTAATCCAAGTTTACCAACAAGAGGAGGAGCCCAACGAAGAAGATGACTGGCCATTGGATTACCCGACTCGACCTTATGGGTTTGGCCATGCACTTGATGGCATCACTCTTCCCCAACTTTTTGAGGAGGAAGTATACGTCAACGAGATACAGTCCTACTGGCTGGTAAGAATTGTGTTGAAATCAGACGGGGCAGAGTGGACTGATTTTTGGGCTGCCTAGGAATAGCAAGTGAATTTTATCGAGGAAGATATTTGGGAAGAAATTGATAATACATGGGCTATCGAAGACGACGAAGAAAGAAGGGAAAGGGCAGCAGTTAGTGACTTAAATGATTTGTGGGTATTTGAAAGCCTTCTGTACGTAAACGAAGTAAGACAGACTGACAATGTGATGCCAGGGTTATGGGATCCCGAAGATGGCGTGAAACCCCTAACTAGAAGTGGACAACACTTTAAACCAGCTCATCTAGAGAAGGGACAGCCAAGTGAAAAAGGGAAACAGACAGAGCAAGAGGAGGAGGATGATGCTGTATTAAGACAGTTAAAAAAGACACAGGCCAACATCAGTATCTAGGGCTTGTTGATTGCATCACATAAGCATAGACAAGCTATTTTGAAGGTGTTGAACAATGCCAGTGTCCCGATAAATGCAACCCTTGAGCAGCTCATTGGGTTTATTCTGCCAGCCACCAAACCAAAAGTTATTTCCTTTTCTGTTAAGGATTTGCCCGCTGAAGGAAAAAGTCACAACAAACTGCTTCATATTACCGTCAAATGCCTAGAAAAATGGGTCCCAATTACCCTCATTGATAATGGGTCTGCCTTGAACGTTTGCCCATTGAGAACAACCGTCTGCTTAGGGATGAGGCCGAACCAATTCACTCTATGCAATCAAGGGGTGCGAGCCTATGACAACACGAGAAGGGATGTACTAGAACTGGTATCATTTGCCATTTCAGTGGGACCACTGGAGACCTCAGTTGAGTTTCACGTACTAGATGTGCCGGCATCCTTCAATCTGCTGCTGGTCAGGCCCTGGCTGCATGACCTAAATGTCCAGGCAGTACCATCTATCCTTCACCAAAAATTGAAATTAATAAAGAACGGCGCAGTTTTGACTATCCACGGAGAAGACATCATTCACCCCCCGAGAGGAGGAGTGGGTATAACTCTCTTAGAAGTTCAGCATAGTGTAGATGATGTGTTGCTCAGTGGTTTTTGATTTGATGAAGAACAGGCTCTTCAGATGTTATTGAATGAAGAAGAAAGGTATGTCAACCCGCGGGCTGTAACAATGATGAGGAAAATGTCCTTTTTCCCTGGTATGGGATTAGAACGTAAGCAGCAAGGAATCCCAGAACCCATTCAGGTATTGCCAACTTCACACCATTTTGGTCTTGGGTATAAACCAACAAGGGAAGATCTGGAAGGGCCTAGAAAGGGACGAAAGACTAATTATTCCGGGACACTCAATGGATACTTCGTCAAGAAAGGGAAAGATTTCCCGTATTATGGCTTCCTAGATCCGTGGATCGACGAAAAAACCAATCAAAAGCAGCTAGGGTTGGAGATCTTTTTAGCCATCAGTTGTCTGACATGGAAGAGGAAGAAACAGTGGAAGGAGACATGGAAGAGGAAGAAACAGTGAAAGGAGAAAAGGAAGAAAAGAAGATTTAGGAAGAAGATTGGACTGACAAACTCAATGGTACCAACCTGGGAGTGCTGTTCAATGAGAATATGGCTCAGCAGCATATAACTGAATCGAACTATTTCATGATGGACTTCAGCGCACCGGCAGATTGCACCAAGCTCATCATCGACACGGCCACAAGGGAAGTAAAGAATTGGTCCATCGAGTCTTGTAATGTGCAGGTTGTCTATCTCGAGTTCAAGTTTGAGTTAGTGCTCCTCTTTCTGCTTTTACCGTCAAGTTTGTAATCCCTTCTGTTTCTAATGAAATGAACAAGATTTTTGGTTACTCTGTTTTGTTTGATTTATTTCATATGGCTTCCGACGAATTTGAATTCGGCAGGAATATCCCCGAAGAAATAAAACTTCTAATAAAAAGAGAAGAAGAAATGCGTGCCCAACCAATAATTGAAGAAACTTTGTCAATAAATTTGGGTAATGAAAATGACCAGCAAAATGTTCAAATTGGTTCTTCTTTATCTTTAGTTGAATAAGAACAGTTAATAACTTTATTAAAAGAATTCAAGGATGTATTTACATGCTCTTACGAAGATATGCCTGGAATTGATCCTGATATTGTCCAACACCATATCCCCCTATACCCTGATGCTAAACCGGTCTAACAAAAATTAAGACGGATCCAGCCAGAATGGGCTTTGAAGATCAAGGAAGAGGTTGCCAAAGAGATCAACGCTGGGTTCCTGATGGTAACCGAGTATCTGAGATGGGTAGCTAACATTGTTTCGGTGTTAAAGAAAGATGGTCGTATCCGAGTCTACGTGGATTTGCGGGACCTCAACAAGGCTAGCACGAAGGACGATTTCCCACTGCCACACATTGATGTCTTAGTTGACAGTACTGCAGAGCATGCCTTGTTATCATTCATGGATGGCTTTTTCAGGTACAATCAGATTTTGATGGATCCCGAAGATAGAGAAAAGATGACATTCACTATGCATTGCAGCACCTATTGTTATCGTGTGATGTCGTTTGATTTGAAAAATGCAGGGGCAACCTATTAAAGGACTACCACTACCTTATTGCATGACATGATACATAAGGAGGTCGATGTGTACGTGGATGATATGATAGTCAAATCCAAGGATCGAAAAGGCCACATCACAGCTCTGCAAAAATTCTTTGAAAGGATCCAAAAGTACAAGATGCGGCTTAACCCGCAGAAGTGTGCAATTGGAGTAACTGCCGAAAAAATGCTCGGATTCATGATCACTCAACAAGGCATTAAAGTCGACCCTTCAAAGATGAAAGAAATTTTGAAAATGCCTCCTCCAAAGACCGAGCGGAAAGTTAGGGGCTTTTTGGGAAGAATCCAGTTTATCAGTCAGTTCATCACAAAGCTGACAACTATCTGTGAGCCGCTCTTCTGCCTATTGAAAAAGGGAGTCAAGTTTGAGTGGGATCAGAAGTGCCAAGACGCCTTTGATGCCGTACGACAGTACCTACAAAATCCATCTGTTCGAGCTCCTCCCGAACCCGACAGGCCACTAATTCTTTACTTGTCAGTGACTGACTCAACTATGGGATGTATGCTGGCATAGGAAGGAGAAACTAGAATTGAAAAATCCATCTACTACCTAAGCAAGAAGATGACCGAATCGGAAGTACGATACACATCGCTGGAGAAGACATACTGGGCCTTGGTTTGGGCTTCCCAAAAATTAATGCATTATATGCTATCTTTCACAGTGAACTTCATCTCCCGAATGGATCTATTGAAGTATCTGTTCGAAAAGCCAGCACTGATAGGAAGGTTGGCCTGATGGTTGCTGCTATTATCAGAGTTCGTCTAAAGTACGTCACCCGAAAGTCAGTCAAAGGTAAGGCAGTGGCAAAATTCCTGGCCGATCAACCAATTGAAGGAAGAGAAGACATGGAGTTTTAGTTTTCTGACGAATAGCTAATGAAAGTTGGGGATGACAAATGGACTCTATCTTTTGATGGCGCATCCAATCAATATCTCTATGGAATAGAAGTCCTCCTTGTCACGCCCAACGAATCGCATGTCCCCTTATCATTGAAACTCAATTTTGAAGTCACCAACAATCAGGCTGAGTATGAAGCACGTTTAGCTGGATTGGAGGCAGCCCTGGAACTAGGGGCAAGGAAATTGGAAGTCATCAGAGACTCAGCACTGGTAGTTTCACAAGCAATAGGAGAATGGAAGGTCAGGGACTTAATCTTAATTCTCTATCATTAAGAGCTGGAGAAGCTGATACCGTGCTTTGAATCAGTAATCTTTACCCATGTGCCGAGACTGCAGAACAAGCTCGCTGATGCACTGGCCACCCTAGCATCCATGATTGACATACTGCTCGGAGTCCGAAGAAGGTCCTTGATAATTGAGCAGAAGAGAAAGCCAGCATATGAGATGACAGCCACAATCAAGGAAAGCACTGACGACCTTCCGTGGTACTTCGACATTTAGAACTTCGTGCTGAAAGGAGAATATCCCAAGTTTGCCAGCAAAAAGGATAAAAGGGTAATACGATGACTATCTGCACAGTTTGTCATTTGCGGTGGTAGACTGTACAAACGAGAACATTCTGGGGTCAACAAGTTGTGTGTAAACACTTAAGAAGGTCAAGAACTGTTGAAAGAAATACACGCAAGAGTCTGTGGGCCACACATGAGTGGTAACATGTTAGCAAAGAAGATCCTAAGACAAGGATACTTTTGGATGACAATGGAGACAGACTGTATACAGTTTATGCGGAGGTGCCATAAGTGTTAGATTCACGCAAACTTTATGCACATTCTCCCATCTCAGCTATACAACCTGGCGTCACCATGGCCATTCTCGGTATGGGGCATCGATGTGATTGGCAGAGTAACACCGAAGGCATCCAATGAACACGAGTTTATCTTAGTGGCCATCGACTATTTTACCAAGTGGGTAAAAGCAGCTTCTTACTCGGTATTGAAAGCTTCCCATGTTGCTAAGTTTATCAAGCAAAACATCATCTGCCGGTACAGAATCCCACATGAGGTCATCTTAGATAATGGTTCACATTTCCAAGGGGAGGTCTTGCATCTTTTCGAGGAATACCGGATAGTGGCTCATAAGTCCTCGTCAAATCGACCGCAGACCAACGGGGCAGTCGAGGCAGCAAATAAGAATATCAAGAAAATTCTACAAAAGATGATCAACTCACACAAAGATTAGCCAGAACATTTACCATTTGCACTTTGGGGATACCGAACGTCGATTAGAACTTCAACTGGAACAATGCTATACTCTCTAGTGTATGGGATGGAAGCCGTACTCCCAATTGAATTAGAAATTCTCTCACTAAGAGTAGTGGTTGAGGCCAATATATCAGAAGAAGAATGGCAGAGGAACCGGATGGAAGAATTGCTCTTATTTAATGAAAGAAGATTGCAAGCCCTATTCCATGTACAAGGTTACCAAAGAAGGATAGCCCGAGCATTCAATAAGAAGGTCAAGACTCGAGATCTTAGAGAAGGAGATCTGGTTCTTAAGGAAATCAGAGCTCCTATCTTCGACCCAAGGGGCAAATTCAAACCAAACTGGTCCGGGCCGTTTCTCATTAAAACCATTATAACCGGTGGTGGAGTCGTTATTATGGACTTGGATGGCAATGAGTTCTCCACTCCAGTTAACCTCGATCAGCTCAAAAAGTTCTATCCCTGAGGTAAAAATAAAGATAAAATAAAAGCTCGCTGAGTTAAAAATCGAAAAGGCAATTCAGGCAAAAATTATAGCAGCCCGTAAGGCCAAAAATCTGAAAGGGCGACCTTGGCAAAAGTTAGGGCTTTACAAAATGAGAGCGTCAATACCCGAGTGAAAACTGAGCTCGAACTACGTTAAGGCCTGATTCCACTTTTTGGATACGTAGGCAGCTTCTTCCAAGAAGTCCAGCCACATTCTTTGTTTTAGCCATCTTTGAATCTGAGTAAGACCAATGCAAATTAATTTTTGAATTCTGATAAAAAGTCATTAAAACATTGAACCACCTTAAACATCAAGTGGGAGTCCTGTCATTACTTCGATTAGAGTTACAAAGTTTTGAATAAAAAAGGAAGGCACGCAAGTCCCTAACTCTACAAAAAAAAAAAGGAAAGCTGTGGAATTTTTAAAACAAAGTAGAGGTTCTCAAATCCTCCTCATTTCGCTGCTTGTTTCCCTTCTTCTCTATCTTTCTTTTCCCTATCTTGTGTCAACCATGTCTTGTATTCAGCAGAAATCTCAGGGCATTGTAGCTCCTACATCTCCATACGCGAACGAGAAGGCCAAGCATCCCAATACTGTGCTAGAAAAGGAGCTCGTAGTGCAAAAGAAAACAGACGACCTCGAATGCTAGGAGATATGATATGGCTTCGCCCGAACTGTCGCATGATCCTATGAAGATAGTAGAAAATAGTCTGATGCAGACCAATCAGCAGAACGCCAGGGTAATCCATAGTGGTCAAAGTCATGGCGGGAATCCGCCACCAAAAGTACTGCCAGGTAATGTCTGGGCCAGTCAGAGTAGAAAGATACTGTCGCCAAGCTGCCTCAGTATCACATATTTGATAACGGAGGCGGTAAAGAAAAGCAACAGCATTGTGCCTATCAGTGGGAGGCTTCTGTACAAGATTCACCTTCTCCATCAACCATATCTGTAGCAAGGGTTAGAACAATAAGAGAAAGGCTTTGCAGTATAACAGAGAACTTGATACAGAGGAAGATGTTAGGCTCACCTGAAGAACCAAACGGCTGCCAACAAAGGTGGTGGTCTCGCCACAATGGACAGCATCCAAGACCAGTAGTGTCTCAGCTACAACAAGAGGTACGAAGTCTATCCCCATCCACATTTGGCCAGCAATGTCAACCAAGACACAACTGACCCGCTCATCGAAAGGGACAAGTAAAAACTGGACAAGGAGGCAAAAGCAAAGTGCATAACGACGTCGTAGCTGAAAGTCTAGATCGTTGAGGTCACCAATAGAATGAAACCTCTCAATAAGCCATGGAATGTCAAGATAGTCACTCGAGGTCAGACGAGAAGCCTCCATCTTAGACAGACCGCAAAGTTGCATCACTTGCTGCCGAGCAGAGAGAAAGGGAGTGGGGATAATAACAAAATTCTACAGAGTCAGGTCCAACATGGCAGCAAATTCCTCTACAGTGGGGCAGAGTTCTTCAAGGCCAAACCGAAAGACGTGAGACTGCGGATCCCACAGTTGAGTAGCAGCCAATAATAAGGGACTGTCAATCTCCGCGGCCCATAGTGAGAAAAGGGCATTCAAGCCAAATGGGGTAAATTTCAAACGTTCGATATGGGAGAATTCCTCAATCCATGAAGAAAGGGGATTGGCCATCTGAGTCCGAGCAACAACAAATGGGGTCTCCAGGACAGTATTTATAGAGAAGAAAAGGGCAAAAAACAAAAACTTTGGTAAAAGGCACACCTATTGTTGCGGTCACTACCTTGTAATTGGTGACAACCAACTCCAAAAAGTACAGTACAGTGGCATCAGCCATTTGCCTGGGTAACCGCAAAGGTTGAAATAGCAACCGCCATGTCAGTTTCCTTGAAAGTAGCAGCCGCCATGTTAGAACATGACAGGTATGGGACAGTTTACAGTTTGTATAATCTGTATTAGTGGTGGTATCTAAACTATGCATCTAAGACAGTTTTAGTAGCAAATAAAGGAAAATCAGGCAACAGAAGAACAGATAAATGGAACTAATATGTTAAAATAAAACAGGGGCACCTAGGCCCAACCAACAGCGAAACTGGGGCACAGAGGCCCATGGATCAAGTAAGTGTATATGTCAAACTGGGGCACACAGGCCCATGAAGCAGATAAATGTATAAAGATATATGTTAAACCAAGGCACGCAGGCCTATAAAGAGTAAATGTATTTGAGCAAGAAATAACAAAAAAGGGGGGGAGCTCTATATCTCTCACGTATGCCTTGAGCGCACTCGATGGGAAGGGCTGGCCTCCTCTGAGCTGTCGTCCTCAAAAAGTCTGTCAAAGTCATCACCGTCGTCATTGCCAGAGGAGGAGATAACTCTGGATCGGCTCCAAGCAGATGAGATCGACCCTCTGGAACGGGCCCGAGAAGACGCCCAGGAACCACGGCCTCTAACCGAGGCTGGAGCAGGAGCAGGAGGCCCAACTGGAGCCTGTGGAGGCACTACGCCGGCGACCGAAGCTGGAGGCTATTTAAAGAAAAGCAAGACTCAGAGAAGAATAAATGGTAGGAAAATGCAGAAAAAAAAAACGTAAAAAGAACACGCGAGCTACTTACAACGGCTACTGGCGTGAAAGCAATGTCGGCCGCCCGCATCGAGGCATCTATCTTCCGAACCATCACTCTCAGGCCGGTGACCATCAGCATCATCGGGTCCACCCACGCCTGATTAAACTAGAGAAGGAAAGAGAAGAAGTCAGCCAAACATATGAATCAGAAAATGAAAGAAAGGAGTAAGGATAAGAAAATACCTGGCCAATCTCTGCTCTGAACTCAAAAACTGGCAGAACTTGAACAGGAAGGGAGAAAGGGAAGCCATAGGCCACAGTCTGGATCTCCTAGGGGATCTCCGGACCTATCACTCCTCCATCTCCAGCAGCGGCAGCTCCCACTCCATCATTAGCACCGGCATCAGCCACCTCTGGTGCCTGTCCTCGCCTCCTCCTATCTCTAGCCGGGCTAGGACCTAAGGGACTCATCAAGTGCTCCCGTGCCTAGGCTGAGTAGTCCCCTTCGCCACCAGCAGCTATGAAACTGGGGTCCCCATCGTCTCCAGCAGCAAGTCGATGGGGCTTAGATGATTAGTCCGGCGCATACAGACTGGAGGAACCACCGGGATCCTAAAGTGATCCAGGTCGAGCGACTGGCGAACCACTCGCTCTCTTATATAGTACTCCCATCCAAACGGGCCTTCTAGCAAGATATGCTTCGTCGTAATGTCACGGCTGCGCATGAGATCCACGCCGGCCCGATCCTCCACCCCTCTCCAGACATCCCAGTGGACCTGCAACAGTCAAAGATACAGTACAATGTAAAGAACAGTAAAACATACAATATGATGAACAGTGTGTAGTAATCAGTGCCCAGTACAGTACAGTGCATTGCAGTGAACGGAATGGAGAACAGTGTGGTGCAGTACTGTGAATAGCGCAATAAGAAGTATAAATACAAAAAGTAGTATATTGAATGGTAAAGCCAGGGGTCAGCTGGTCCAAAGACACCCGAAATTGGTCAAGATCCTTCCCTCCAGCTTTCTTCCCCTTTAGTCCACGGGACCACCCGGCTACTCGGGGAATGACCAGAGGGTCTGCTGCAGAGTTCGCCGGGACATGAAGCCCGAGGAACTCGTAGATCCATAACTACAAAGAAGAAGATGTCAGCAAGCAGGAATAACAGATAACGGAAATAGATGAAGAACTACAGAAACTAAACCGTACCTCCCAGGCCCTCTAGTATCCCCCGATGCTGAGCTCCTGGGGGAACTGGGTCAAAGTCCGCATGAAGCTGTAGAGAGTGGCCAGAGCAGCGCCTCCCCAGTCGTACGAAGCAACCCGATCAAGACGGGCCAGACCACCCAAGTAGTGTAAATGAACGGTGTTCTCCTTGTTCAAAAATAAGGAGATACCGAACATATACATAAGAAAGCCTCGGGCAACCCACTCGTAGTGGCGAGACTCGGTGCACTGGAAGTGTCGGAAGCGGTCGAAGAACCAGGTGTATCTGACTCGATCCCGGTCAATCTGCGCGGGAACAGCCCCGAGGAAGTACAGTAATGCGTCGGTCGACTGGGATATAGACGGATCAAACGGGATGGGAGCTCATCCAACCCGGATGCTAGTAATAAGGGCGAAGTCCAGAGGCATCAAAGTAGCCTCGAAGGTAGTGAAGTGGAAAGTGTTCGTGGTATCCCACCACCGCTCGGCCAGGGCTATCAGCCATACCCGGGCGTTGCACGTCCTACCCAACATGGGTATAAACGAGCGAAACCAGATGCATCAATATAAGCCTAGCTCGGAGCAAGGAGGGCATCATACCACTCCAACACCTCCCCAAAGGCTGAGCCTCCGAAGTCTCGGAGTAGTGACCAGCCTGTAAAGAGAAGACATATAGAGAATATATAAAGGACAGATCGACCAAGCAAAGTGCAGGGAAACAATTGAAAACAAAATCTAGATTCCTTCGATCCTTTCAAGCCCTAGAAAACTAGGCGCCCTAACTCTAGGTTCGTGATTTTCGCACATCCTAGTAACCCTAAGTCCTGGTGCACCTGGCAAATCTCTATCATTCTATGCTAATGTTCTTCCCAAGTATACAAAAAAAATCTTCCCTTCCTTTGACATTTGTGTTTTGTCCCTTAGGATTAATTTTCTAGGAATCTTTGAAAAAATAAAAAACAAAAAACAATAAAATAATAAAAAAAGAAAAAAGATCTTTTAGCTTTTTCTTAAGACTTTTCGCAAAATTTCTAGGATTTTTTGATAATTTTCTCAAAATTTTCTTCAAAATTTTTAGGATTTTCTAAGTTTTTTTGCAAAATTTCTAGGATTTTCTGATAATTTTCTCAAAAATTTTTAGGATTTTCTAAGTTTTTTCGCAAAATTTCTAGAATTTTGTGACAATTTTCTCAAAATTTTTTAGGATTTTCTAAGTTTTTTTGCAAAATTTCTAGGATTTTCTGATAATTTTCTCAAAATTTTTTAGGATTTTCTAAGTTTTTTCACAAAATTTCTAGAATTTTGTGACAATTTTCTCAAATTTTTTTAGGATTTTCTAAGTTTTTTCGCAAAATTTCTAGAATTTTGTTTTTCTTCAAAATTTTTAGGATTTTCTAAGATTTTTCGTAAAATTCTTAAGATTTTCTAACATTTTCTTAAAATTTTTCTCAAAATTTTTTCTTTTTTTTTTCTTCGAAACATCTTCTTAAAATTCCTCCTTAATTTTAGGGTTTTCCTAAAAATTTTCAAGATTTTCTAAAAGATTTTTCAAATTTCCTAGAACTTTCTAAAAATTTCCTTAAGTTTTCTAAGATTTTTGTTAAAATCTCCCGGAATTTCTCTTGATTCTCTAAAAATATTTTCTTAAATTTTTTAGGATTTTTGAAAATTTTTCTAAAGTTTTGAAGTATCCCTTAAACTTCTAGGATTTTTGATAAAAATTACCCCTCTAATTTTCATGCTCCAAAAAAAATAAATAAATAAATAAAATAAAAACAGAATTTCTCCCCCTCAATTTTTATGATTTTCCTAAAATACAAATTTTATTCTTTTTTCCAATATTTTCTTAAAATTCTTCTCAAATTTCTGGAATTTTCTTAAAATTTCTAAAATTTTCTTAAAATTTTATAGGATTTTTCTCAACATTTTCAAAAAAAATTTAAATTTTTTTTTTTAATTTCTTTAGGATTGCCCTTAAAATTTGACTCAATTTTCTAAGTTTTCTTTTCAAAATTTTCTAAGGATTCCAAAAAATTTACTAAGTTCAAAAATAAAAAATATAAAAAATAAAAAAATAAAAAAATAAAAATAATAATAATAATAAAATAATAAATAAATAAATATTTGTCTCAAATTTTAAAATTTTTGACAAAATTACCCCTGTTGTTTTCATGTCCCGGAAGCAAAGACAAAATTTTCCCCCAAATCTTGTGTTTTTTCTTAAAATAGCAATAAAAACTCAAGCATTTTATTTTGTGTTTGTCACTAAAATAATCACCCATTTTGTTGGTTGTTTAAAAAAATCCTAGTGTCCCTACTGTTATAATTTCCATTGTATAGGTGCCTAAACTAAAATCAAATCTCATCAAATCATCATCCACATCATCAAAACCATTCATCAAACACATCAAAATAAAACATCATCATCAATCATCAATCATCAAATCACATCATTCGTATGGGGCATCCTAGGCATGCGTCTACGTTTAATATTAAAATAGTAAGGGTAGGGTACTTACCGATGGGCGTCGACGAGACATGTTGTGGTCGGGCTCTCGCAGAAGAACGTCGGCAGCTACCGCATCGTCAGGAGGCTCGTAGCGTCTCATCCCACGTGGAACCACGCGGTAAGGCAATAGAGCGTAGGTGTGCGGGTCAAAAGGCACCGGATGACCCTCTCCAACATCGGGGGCCAAAAAGTCACCCATCGCGGCCTCTGCAACAACATTAGCAGCCGCCTGAGCCTCAGCAGCTGCTCGTGCCTCCTCCTCCGCAACCCGGTGCGAGGCACGCTATCGCAGAGTACCAAAGCATATATCGCAGTAGTGAGCTGTGCAGAAGTAACTCCACTAGTAGGAGGGACAGTCCCCATGGAGGAGCTCCCAGTGGCAGAGGGGCCCCGTCGTGCCCCAAGATCGTTGTCCCCATGGCCTTGGCCCACCATGAAGAAGAATGGGAGCACGAATAGAAGGGTAAACATCGTATGGAAGCAAAGATAAACAAAGAGCGAAGAGAAAAGGCTAAGGAAAGTGAGAAAGTAAGGGGGAGGCTGAGAGAAGACGAGAGAGAGTCTGAGAGCGTGAGAGAGTGAAGAATGAAACTAACCCAAGCACGCCTAGGAGCCTTATGCGCGCTTGAAGTTGACGGTCACCATCTTCCATTCTAGCGACCGCTTGGTATCCCAAACGTTTTGTGGCGATCACCAGGATCGAAGGGATCTTATTCGGTGACCGCCACTTTCGAAGGGTTTTGATAATGGCGACTGCCATGTCATAGGAGAAACGGCGCCAGTCTGTCAACAGTCACATCCGTTTTAGGGTTTCCAGAAGGGGCTGTTTGGGAGTTTATTATTTGAATGCGTTTATTTCCTTTTAAGAGCGCTTTATTTACTTTCTTTTACGTTATAATAATAATAATAGTAATAATAATAATAAAATAATAAAATAATAAAAAATAATAAAAATAAACAAAAATAAATAAATAAAAATAAAAACTTCAATAAATAAAAAATTTCTTAAAGTGTTCTTTCAAAATAAAAGCTGTGACTTCGCTTTTAATTACCTCGTGCCTCGTTCTGAATTTTTAGATCTTAACTCGACCTATTCACGATCTCTCTTTCTGATGAAATTAATTTTGAGCCGTAACTTGGCTTTTAAATTATTTTTATCCCACGTTTTGAATTTTTAGGTCCTAACTCGACCTATTAGTTTGATATTTTACTCGTCGGTCCTCCTCACGACCCTAAACTGACTCTTCGGTCCTCCTTATGACCCTAAACTGACTCATCGGTGCTCTTCACGGCCCTAAGCTGATTTGTCGGTCCTCCTCACAACCCTAAATCGACTCATCAGTCCTCTTCACGACCCTAAACTAACTCATCGGTCTTTTTCACGACCCTAAACTGACTCGTCGGTCCTTCTCATGACCTTAAACTTACTCATCGGTCATCTTCATGACCCTAAACTGACTCGTCAGTCCTCCTCACAACCTTAAACTGACTCATCGGTCCTCTTCACGACCCTAAATTGAATCGTCGGTCCTCCTCACGACCTTAAACTGACTCGTCGGTCCTCATCGTGACCTTAAACTGACTCGCATTATATCTCCATTACACTATACTTGTTATGCATCATATCTCTTTTCATTGCATCTCGCATTTTGCCCCGTGAACTACGTACGTTCTGGTATGATCCCTAGCAAAAGGGGGTACATAGACAGCTCGATAAAAATTTGAGTACGACCAACATCATATGCATGCTTGTGTATTTGTGGCCTAAGATTGACAGCTCGGTCAAATGGTTGTTGTCTCTGGATCTTTGATATAACCTACTTCACGCATTGCTATACAAGTTATATTAAAGAGGGGCAACTGTAGACACCCCAATTTGACCCCGCCCGATCTTAGGTGAATTCGAAGATGAAAGCAGGTGAATTAGTCCCTCTATACGATCCTCTAAAAGTGATCTAAGCCCGGTATTTGAACCCAGAACCTTTAAACCAATGAAATTTTATCGAACCATCAAAATTTGTTGCCCAAGTAAGGTGACCGCCAACATGCATTGTGGCGACTGCCATAGAACTTTGTAGAAACCTTAGTAAAAAATGGCGACAGCCACCTTTCATCATGGCGACCGCTAACTTCCATTGTGGCGACCGCCGTAGAACTTTGTGAAAACTTCCAAAAACATGGCGACCACAAACTTGCATTATGGAGACCGCCAACTCCAAATGGCCTGACGTGTCCCAAAATGTGGCAACATCTCATTGGTTGAAGAATTCAATAAATACCGTACCCCAACGTACGTTTTCAGTACGAATTTTGAGTGAGAGAGACTTTGTTGATATATCGAGCGATTCTGAACCCCGACACCGAAGCCCTACTAGGATACCGAGATCCAAGCCTCCGACACCTACATTAAAGCCTATATTGCTTGGATCACCACCCGAGAATTGGTCCATCGAAGCACATTCCCAAGTTGAGGATTTCCCCCGACAATCTAGGTACTTTGATTGGATCCCCGGCCCTTCTAGCTCCACTTTCTACCTCTTTGGAGTGGCCGGGTTATTTTGATCATTTCATTCCAATTATGTTCTTACAATACTCATAGTTGCTTTAATTATACTTGAATTCAAATTTTAGCTTATTTGTTTATTGGTTTACTTATATTAGTATTTGAACTCATTAAATGGTGCTCGCATACTTTAGCAATTAGAACTTAATAATGTTGTTAATTATTATAATAATGCACCTACATTTATGTGAATGTGATATTTAATACTACATTTCACTTTTAAATCAAATAGTTGTTTTAATCTTTCTAGTATTAGTTTAATTTTCTTTAATTAGTATTTATTTTCATTTCCTTTTCTTTTCAAGTAATCTTAATTTAATGACTTTTTCTTTTAAGTATTAGTTTAATGTTTTCTTTCTCTTTATTTCTTTTATTTGCAATGTAGTTTTAATTTCCTTTCAATGTATAATTTTCTTTTCTTGTAATGTTCTTTTTCTAGCATTTACATAGCTCTTCTTGTAACATTAATTCCATGCTCCATTTTATTTTCTTTTTAACTTTATATTCATTTTCTAGCTTTTATTTTCTATTTCTTTTTTCTTTTTTCTTTTGTTGGTAGCTTTGTTTCTCTTGTAGTGTAGCACTTTATTACTAATTTCCTTGTAATTTTTCATTTGGCACTTCTCTTCTTTAAACATTAGTATTTATTACCAAGCTCCATTTTTTTTTCTTTCCTTTTCTTTCCATAGTCTTTATCTTGTTTTTCTTTTTCTTTCATTTTACTAAATCCAAAAATTACAAAAAGTCCTTTTAAATTGGAACTCACTTTTTCATTTCTTTTCTTTTGTTTTGTTTAAAAATATAAAACGTAAATAATTAGGCTTTTTTTTATTATTAGTTTAAATAACATTTTCTACCTTTTTCATTTTTAGTATGTTCTTCTTACAAACTCTTTTCTTATTTTTTTTCCTTTTAAAATTCTCTTTATTATAAAATTCTTATTTTCTTTGTTGATTAAATTTCTTTTTAATATAGGATTTTGTTTATGCATCCTTCATTTCGCATTTAGCGTTTCTTTAATTAAAAATTTATCATGTTAATGCTAGCTTGGTTTATTTTGGCAATATGTATTTTTTTTATTTGAAATCATGATTATGATAGTTTGGTTTATTTCTTGTTAGCAATTCATGTTTAGGCAATTTTTGTTTTAGCAATTTCTAGCATGTTTCTATACTCTTGTTTAAATCATGATAGTTTAGTTTATTTTGATAATATTACATGTGGGTATGTTCCATGTATCCTTTAGATAGAAATTGCATGCCGTAGGATTTAGGATTTTACCCCTTTATTTGCTCTAATTTAGAATGCTATATACATATCTTATGTATTTTTCATATTTGATTTTGGATGTTCTCTCCTTACTCTATTTTCTTTATTTGTATGCATTTGAGAAATTCTATTAAAGAACTTATGATGATTAGTAGAGGCCAACCTTATGGTTGGGCGAATGGGGTGCCTAACACTTTATCCGATTCGTACCTTAGCCCCCGAACCCTTTTTCTCTGATTAACTTTCTCAAGATCAGTAAGCCATTTTTGTTTTTCTTAGTTTTTCTCAAAAACTAAGTGGCGACTCTATTTTCAATAAAAATGGATTTTTAAAATTCGGTTTTCATAGTGTTAAAATATTTTTCAAAATATATTTTGAATTCTCTTATTTTTTACCCCTAAATCCCAACGCCACAACAAATAGAAATTGTGTCGACACAAAACAACCGAGGCCACATACAGATTTTGAGATGTCAACACAAACTAAGGATGAGTCGACACAAAATGCCTCCTTTCATATTCGAAAGTAATTTTGAGTTGACACCAATTGAAGATGAGTCAACACAAAAGAATCGAGGCTTCCTGCAGAAATTCATGTCAACACCAAAGGCAAGTTGAGTCGATACAAAGTGGTTCCTCTAGATGCTGAAGTTTCAAACGAGTCGACACCAGATCTAATTGTGTCGACACCATGATGTTGGTAAGTTAAAGCGCAGAATTGTATTGACCCCTCAGAATATCTGTGTTGACCAAACTATGTAAGGGATCCTGCCCTAGAAATTTTGTGTCGACACCAATGGCATTTGTGTCGACACTTGCGACGAAAATTTAAACTCGTGGCAGATCTCAACGGTTGAATTTTTTATATTTATTGCCCCCACTACCTCCAACGGTCATGAATGCATAAGAGCTTATATAAGGAGTAATTTCTCAGCGTTTAAAAAGACTGGAGATTTAAATTTACTGTTCCATTACTTGAATCAATCTCAAAAATCTCAAACTCACATTTATTGCTGAATCTTCAGCTCTTGCTCATCATCTCTCTTTACCTTCTCATTTATTATAAATCTTTTCTGTAAAGAGAGTGAGTGATTCTCATTAGTACTCTTCATTTATTATAATCAAGAATGAGTCACCATTTACCCTTTGAGTGAATGAGTAAAACTCATCAATGAAGAGTTCAAGAGAGATTAGAAAAAAATAGAGGCTTATTTTCATAGGATCTTCTTGAAGCTGTTAGGCTTGTGAATGTGCCCGTATACATTCAGCTCATTCAAGCGAAATCTTGAAAATTATAAAGGATTGGAATACGCCCGTGAAGTATTCTATATAGTGAAAATACTCAAGGGAGAACTTGAAGAGTGGACGTAGGCTAAGATAAAGCCGAACTACTATAAATTCTTGGCGTCCGATTCTATCTCTCTATCCCTCATCTTTTAGTATTTGCATTGCTTCAATATTTGCTTTATTTGCTTTATTTGTTCGCAATATTTAAAAAGGTTTTGAAAAAAAAATTTAGATTGTTATTTATTTTTTAAAGACCCAATTCACCCCCCATCTTGGGTTGCCTTGTTCTAACAAATTCAAAAATAAAATCTATGTAATCCAATTAGGTCTGGAAACTTGTAGAACCACCCGAATGAATAAAATCCATTTGATACAAGTGGATTTACAAGAGGAAGAGAGGAGTAGACGGGAAGATCAAAAACTTCAAAGCTAAGCTTGTTACTAAAGGATTCACTCAGAAAGAATGGATCGATTATGAGAAAACCTTTTCGCTGGTAACCATGCTTAAGTCTATCCAGATTATCTTATCCATTGTCGCTCATTTCAATTATGAAATCTGATAAATGGACGTCAAGACAGCTTTCATTAACAGAAGTCTTGACGAGTGTATCTATATGATACAACTAGATGGATTTATTGTAAAGGGCCAGGAACACATGTTGTGTAAGCTTAAGAGATCTATTTATAGACTTAAGCAGGCTCGAGGTCTTGGAACACTCGGTTTGATCAAGCCATTAAGTTTTATGATTTTGATTAAAGTCCAGATGAGTCCTATGTGTACAAAAAACGTGACGGAAGAGTGGTGATCTTCCTGGTACTTTATGTAGATGATATCTTTTTCATCGAAAACGATGTGGGGGCATTATCTATGGTTAAAGTATAATTATCTAGGCAGTTCGATATGAAGGACTTGGGAGAAACCAATCACATCCTTGGGATCAAGCTTGTGGGAGATAAAAAACAAATGATGTTAGGCTTATCACAAGAAAAATATACTCGTTTTAGCATGTAGGATTCCAAGAAAGGGTTTCTCCCTTTCAGGCATGGAATCACTCTATCCAATGAACAGTGTCCTAAGACACGTGATAGAGAAGATGAAGATGATTCCTTATGCTTCGGTTGTAGGAAGCCTCTTATTTTTTATGCTTTGCATTAGACACGATATCTGCTTTGTCGTAGGCATGGTTAGTAGATATTAGTCTAACCCAGGGCAGGAGTATTGGACTACGGTAAAGAATATAATCAAGTACTTGAAAATGAATAAGGATTATATGTTGGTTTACCAGGTAAACCGTTTACTACCTTTGGGGTACACAAACTCAGATTTTCAGTCTAACAGGGATTCCCGTAAGTCTACCTCAGGATATGTGTTTATCTTAGAAGGGGGAGCTATAAGTTGGAGGAGTATTAAGCAATCCTGCATTGCTGATTCCACCATGGAGGCGGAGTATGTGGCAGCTTTTGAAGCAACCAAGGAGGCCGTTTGGCTCAGGAACTTCTTGTTGGATCTAGAGATGGTACCTTTAGTACAGTCGGCTATTATACTTTACTGTGGCAATAGCGGAACGGTTGCAAACTCGAAGGAGCTAAGGGTCCATAAGAAAGGCAAGCACATTAAATGTAAGTATCACCTGACACGAGAAATTATACAAAGAGGTGATGTTATTGTGACCAAGATTGCATCAGGAGACGGTTAAACCTTGCATATCCTTTTACAAAGAGCTTACCGGCTAAGACTTTTGATAGTCATGTAGAGGGCATGGGAGTCAAATGTATGGCAACATAGTTTTGAGTATAAGTGGGAGATTGTTAGGGCTGGTATACTGAAAACTATATTTTTTGTATTTAATTTTATTTTTTAATAAAATTAATTTTTCATTATATAAGAATCTTTATGAGCAATATATGTGTATTATTTCTTTAATGTTATGCATGGATGCTCGATATTCTGTATAGTATTTAATCTGGTGTGTAGAGTACGCCTTGCACACAGAAGATTAGATTTTAGGTTCTTACAAAATATAAATTTTATGTTCACTGTTTAGATGAAAATGGACATGCCATCGATACGACTGTAGCATTGAATTTTACTAGGCCTGACTTGGTTACAGAAAACAGATAATAGTGTCGTCTATTATTCCGACTCTCTGTTCTAGTACATTTTGTGTGTATTGAACATGACATTTGGGGTAATTAATTTTATACTGACTATATAAATTAATTCATACTCTAAGGTTATTATGAATAGTTCTTATCCTCTTAATCCTGAAATAATTATTAATTTGCATATATTTAATATTTATTATTTTGATTCATTAGAGGGTGCAATCTTATATGGGTCTATATTTGCAGTAGTTAGATGTCGGTATTATTTATATGGTAAACATTAATTATTGACGGAATCCACATCCCGAATGATTGAAATCGACGATACCCCCTTAAGGAAGCTTATAAGTTTTGATCTGACCAAACCCTACAGGTGGATTTAATTATTCGGCGGTCAAATAAATTAAGCGGAATGGTTTAAGGAATATCAAGATGCCGATTAAATTAAATTATCAGTAATTAAATTTAATTGGCGGGTATCGAAAATCTTAATGTGGGGAGAAATGATAAGCATTTAAAAATAGGAGCTCAATGATATATGGTCTTGAGATTATGGGTCAGAGTGCAATTATAGTTCTTTAGTGGTACAAACTGTAATTCAGTGTTTTATGAAAATTGCAAAAATCGTTGCTAGTTTTCCATAATTGCAGATATCGCTATGAGATTTGCTTAATTGCAGAAACCACTGATACGTGTCTGTGTTCCACTGAAAGTCATACTCATAATTACTCCCCAGATCCCTGCTGTAGCCCTATATATATGCATGTAGACTAAATTAGTTTCATAACTTGTCTTTTTAGACTAAAGTTGTCCTGGTTCTGCCAGTATGAGTTCTCGGAGAATTATAACCCATACTATATCCGAAAATCGTATAAGAAAATACAGTAAAAGATCTGATAAGAGCTTTAACTCAGATTCAAATCGTAGTTGAAGATTCGACTAATAAAAATGTATTATTCTAAATTAACTTCGGATGCACAGGTTTTATTTTGATCATTCGTCATCAAAAATTTTATCTGGAGCACGTTTTGGTGTTTGCCTGTCCAATTAAATTTTTCAGATAATTGTTTGCAAAAACAAAGAACTTGACAATTTTGCCTCTAACTATAACAACAAAATTCAATAGTCAATCAATCAATAATATAATAAGCAGTTTGTCCCACCTTAAGATTCGTGATGCCTCTGCCGGTGTCACCTCAAAGTCTAAGTCATCAAAATCAGAATACTAGTGACGAACCCATGGTGCCCAACAATATTCATGATAAAATATTTCAAACACCGAAGATGCACCCAGGGTGTATAAACCTAATTTGTAACACCAGGGACGCTCCTAGGGTGTACAACGGGAATATATCTCAAAATATTTACAAAAATGGCAACTAGGAACGCCCTAAACTTAGAACCAAGAAAAACAATAACCCATCCCTACAATGGTTTACACAGATAGACTCTAATACACCAGGATGCAAGTGACAATGTCCATGATGTATAATATGGATCACAAGTACAACTATCTATAGCATGGAAAAGTTCATGGTACAACTCACTAATCATAAGAATAATTGTGTGAGGCGCAAGTTCAATTCTTAAAATATAATACAAACTTGATGGCATGAGTTCTATTCATAGTACATTCACTTAAAAAGACTAATCAACTAATTCAAATCAATCATCATATAAAACTCAGGTCTCATGACAAAGGGTACTCAAATCACACATAGCAACTTTAAAGCCAAATTCGAGTATTAAAATTAAAGGGTCGGCAGGGTTTTGGGGCATCTAGACTTGGAATCAAGTTATGATTTTTAAACAACATTTAGATAAAAATATTTTCTCCAACTCTTCCGTTTAACACTAAGGTTAAAACTTAAGATAAATGGGATGAATAAAATATTGTAAGAAAAAACGGTTCAGCACTTTCCTCAAAATTTTATCAAAAATATAGCTCTATTGGTTTCAGTTTTGGGGCATCAAATCAACTTTTAATAAGCCTATTTTTGGATATGTTCTAGCTAAACCTGTTCCCTACAAGTCTTAAGAAGGGTTCTAGGGGTGGTTGGTTGAAACAAGTTGAAGATATAAGCCATTTTGTAAAATAGGTTCTGCCAGCTGCCAAACCATCAGGAGAACTGGTTTTGGATAGAGAGTTTGAAATGGGTTTGAAGGACTTTCCCAAGGTATCTTGGTCTGAGTTTTAGACATCTAGTAGTTCAATATTTTACCTACAATATTCATGTCGACCACGTTTAGAGTAGGTCACTAAAAATTGCGATTTTTGGCTATACAAAAATATGTGATAGAAGTGACCTTTAATGACTGAACCACAACAGAGAGTTTCAAAGGGGGTTTTGACCTATCAAACCTCAATATTCTAGGCTCATTGTTTGTGGGTAGTTAGATATATATGTTATCTACAACCTTTAGGTTTTGGCTAAAGCTCAAATCTCGTTGTAAACTAGAGTTTTTAGGTCGATATTGTTGACTAGTTTGAAAATGGCACACTTTGGTAAAATTGCAATATCTCGAGTTCTACTCACTCAAATGAGTTGAAACCAACTTTGGATGGAAGATAATACAAAAAGATAAATTTGAACATAAAGAAAATGCTTAGATCAACTTTCTAAGTCGATTTATGGAGTTCCAAAGATCAGGGCAAAAACATTTAGGTACTTAAAAATCAAGTCCTTATATATTCAAGTTTCTTACTTATCATACGTCAAGGTTTTGTCTCATTTATTTGCATGCTTGTGTTTTAGACATGAATACCAAGATTCCAAAACACTTTCAAGTCATCAAACTCAAGAATATCAACACACAACCACATCTCATGTCACTCAAAAACACAACAACCCTTATTTCTTAACGACAAGACCTTTTCAGTTTGTTTTCAGCTCTCGATCTTAGAAGTGTTTAAAGAGATGAGTTGAGAAGTATTTTCAATGATATTAGACATAAAGTTTACAGATTTACTTACTTATTTGAGGGCTTAAAGAATGGTGGATGGCTAGAGGACTTAGCTCTATGCATTATGGTCTCCGAAGATCTCTCTTTTTTGGACCCTTCGTTTTTTTCTTTTTTCTTCTCTCAAATTTCTATGAACACTCAAGAACACTCACAATCTGATCTCCCTCTCTCTTGACCGAACCATGAAGGAGAAAATGAGGTGTGTTTTGCTTGGTTTTATCGCGAAAGACTTAGAGAACAAAATAATGACTTTTGAACCCTCTTTTCTTCATTTCACATGGGTGATGTGACTTGGTGCAATATTTGAGAGATATATATCAAATTTGGTTGAAGGGATTTCAGCTAGGGGTGTTTGGAAGTCAAAAAACCTGAATTTTGCATTAATTAGGGGCTTATTCTACGTTTGTGTGCCATCTTGTGCGAGAAAATGCTTTAAAAGTTAATTTGATGTATATTTTGGTGTTTTTTCCTACTAAAACTTATTATTTTAGTAAGTTTATGATGATTTTAGTATTTTCATAAATTATCATAATTTTCATAGTAATTGATTAAATAGATGTAGTCATTTAAGTCAAATTAAGCTAGTTTGACAACATATGGCTTTTGACTTATTTCAGTGTGTATTAACTTTAATAACGATTTGTTTACTTTTTTTTTAGCTATAATACCTTATTGTTATGGATATTACTTGTTCAACAAGTATTGAATCATCATAATGCTTGATTTGATATTTTTTCGCATCTTTTTAAGTTATAAAAAGCAAAAAACTATTTTTTGGCACAACTCCCACGGAGAACCAGCCACTAAGGAGTATTTGTATCATTTTTTATGTTATTTTGTCTTTTACTACTTAATGGTATTTAAATATCTGATTTAGGGTGTTCATGTGTCAAAATTTAGATTTAAAATTTTTTTTGCTGTACTAGGGACAAAATAGTTATTTTACCCTAACTATGAAATTTTTTAATTTTTAAATCATTATTTCATATTAATTACTTAATTTAGAATGTTGGGAGGTTATCCAGATGTTAAGATTTTGTTACTTGAGTTTTGGACCTTTTTAGGGTTTTTGGATCGAATTTAGGGTTTTCGAGTCAAGTTAGGGTTTTGAACCTCTATTGTGCTCTATGGTCTCATAGGCTATCTGTCACTAATACTAGAGTTTGGGCTGGGTCTTTACACGGGTCATTATCAGCCAAGTTGTTACAACTATGGTCGAAATCGGGTTGTTACAAACTACCCCATTTAAACAAATTTCGTCCTCGAAATTTCGTTTCGTATTTCATCGTGTGAAAGGTTGGGGATGGTTTACTAGCATTGTGCCTTCTCGTCTTCAACTTGGCTTTCTCACTTTCATGGTGTTGCTTTAGAGCTTCTATTATCAGAATCGCTTTTCTTCCAGAGCACCTTGTTGTGGATCTCTACTAAGCTTTTCTCAAAGTTACGTCTTTGTATTCATATACAACTCGTAGTAACTCGGTAGCTGACAGGTCGTTTATATTGGCGTGCATGTAGCTAATCTTCCATTGAAGTTACTTGATTTACACACCTTTGTGTTACTCGATATCAGGTTTTCACGTCGTTCTCCTTGAAATTGTATGATAGTGTCATTCGCTACTCATGCCCATATCTTCTTTTATCGACAATCGATGATAGTGTGATGTCCAAAGAGCTAGTCCATTCTGAGAGTCACGTCGTATTCGTAAAAAAAAATTCAAGACTCGTAGGTCGCATGACATAAGGGTGTTAGTTTAGTATAGTAGGGAACTCAAGTTGATGCAAAATCTCATGGATGTACTTTTTGCTTGTAGTCACTAATGTGTCACGAGGTTTATTGATAGAAAGCGAGTGGTCTTAGTTAGGCGATCCACTGTAACCCAAATGCTGTTGGTTTTTTAGGCGATCTTGATAGTCCTGGTGACGAAGACTGTAGTCATATGCTTTCATTTTCTCTTTGGTTTTTTCAAAGGTTGCTCCGTTCCTCCTTACCTCTACCATTTGTTCTTGACGTGCTGATATGTTGGGTTTGAATGTCTCTTCCAATAACTGGATCATTTTCTCTGGCAGTTGGTTAATCTAGGGTAAAACGAACATGATAAAAGATATGGTTATGGTAAATACCTAGTCATGTGACCTATTTTGACTTGGTGGCTAATTCTTCATCAGGCTCCAAACATTCATTGTTGTGGTTAAGATTATTCATTCTTAGATAGTGATGGCAAAACCTGAATTCTAACATTTTACTGAGAAGGCCGACGTGAATATCTATGTATATAGACGTACCTCTTTTGCTAGCGTACTAAGGTTATCATAAGTTCAAGGTTGTTTCTTGTCTTTCACTTTCTTACTATCGATATGAATCTTTTGCGTCCCGATTTATCGGATGGGTGGGTCAGCTATGAACTAGTATGGGGAAGTTTAAATTTTGCCATATGATGGTGTCGCGAATCCCTTGATGTGAAACTGTCAATTCTAACTATAGATTGCTGATGGCATAGTTTTATTTGTTGGGACCTTTGAAAAGATATAGTTAGTTGAATAAGCCCTTACTTAATCATTTCTTTTTTCAGTCTGAAGTCTTCATCTTCAAAACTTCGTTAATCATTTCTAAGTCGTGACACCAAGAAGAAATTTGCTTCACGCTTTGAAGAGGTGTTATGAGGTTTTCGTGCATCGTCATAGTTGTCCATGAGAGCGCTAAAGCCTAATGACGTAATATCCTGACGATCGTTGTTACTTATAGATCTATAAGGCAAGGTTTTGAAAGTTGACAGGCAAAAACACGTGCGGGGTTCAATAAGGATAATTAGCTCAAAAAAAATTTATTTCTTTTTACTGGTTTCGAGGAAAGAGATTACAAGGAAGTGAATGGGTAAGTGTTTAGCTGAGGATTTCGAATGGTGTAAGCACGCGATATGGCTGGGGTTAGAACATCATAGGGTGGAACCTAGGTAGTTCAAAGATAGGTTGGATTAGGGCAAGGGGTCAAGGCTAAGGTAATCATCGTTGACCCAAATTGAGAGATCGATTGAGGCTCAGATGCACTAGACATAAGAGTTAAACAACTGATGAAGATTACAAAGGGGATGTTCTCGGGAACAATCTGTGCAACATCAAATCTTGACAAAAGATATGTTTAAGCATTGGGTAGCCAAACTGGATATTTATCTTGAAGTTACGTCGGCCTAACATATTTCAATTCAAGCATCCAAGTCGACTCCCCAGGTTAGAATTTCAAGAGTAAACAAAGATTTCACAAAATTACTACACAAAAGTGCGGTATTAGGATCGAGAGAACTGAATGAGGGCAAAAGATTTTACCAATGTCGAACATTCGAAACCGGTGTTATTAGAAAAGAGGGCACGCAAAGGGCTTCAATCGGGTACGAGAGTTGATATAAAGGCTTGAGAAAGGACCTCATAGGGACAGAGTTGTGGGGTTCTAACGGTGGTTTTCGTAAAACTTAGGCTAGCTTGGGTGCTTCATCATCTAAGGGTTCGTTAACTTGTTGGTGGTTCAGTTGTCTATCAGCCATCCTAGGAGAAAGTTGAGATTTAGGGGTTGTTTCAATTCTTGATTATTTTCATGCTTTGGGATCTTGTGAAATTTAGTTTGAGATTATGAGATAGCTTATGAATAATTCAACAAAAAACATTGCATTTCATTCAATCACATAACGGTGCAAGGTTTTCAAAAGTTCACAAAACACACATACAACATCCAACGAAGGAAAAGATACAACGCCTAACATGCCAAGGCCTAGAAAAACAGATGCAGATAGAAGTAGTGGATAACTGAGTCACGCTCCCACATGGCCTCACAGATACCACAGTAGAGGCACTGCACTGTCACATGCTAAAAGACCTCTGGTCCCATACGAGCCCTGTTTATTATGGCTACTGGTACCTCCAAGTACATTTTGAATTATTAAAGTCAATTGCCGGGTCACGCGGGTTGATAATTCCTCTCGGATCTCTTAGTTTTTGTGTCTGCATCCACCTTGCATCTATCGTGTCCCTTAATAGCTCTTTAAATGCCGATAGAATCTTCAGACAATAAATAGTCTCGTCACATCTCTCCAACGCTCTTAGTGAACCCATGTACCTTAGGAAAGACTTTGACTTTTTTCATTTCCACGTCCTTTCTGGGAATACTCTTGCATACACCCGTTCTCCAACACGATAGTATTTGCGGTAATCTTAGCGGCTCCTGTAGATTACTACGTTCGTTGCTTCATCATCGTCTGTCTCTGGTGGCGGTGCCTCTAGTTGATCATAAAAGAAAGCGATGGCTCGCTCCTCATTCCCGCTGTCATCGTCCTTTGCCTTAACATCTGCCTCATTTCCTACCTCATCTGGTTCTTCGTCTACTCTTGCTTCCTGGGCCTCTTCTCCTTTTTGAATTAGCCACTCATCTAGGAACATCCATGTCAACTAAAATACGTCTATTGGGTCTTGCTCTTCAACAGGTTCTTCCTCGAGGTCCAAGTCTTCTAGTTTAGGTCTTGACCATGGTTCTCCAGCCAGCTCACCGTCGGACTCCACCCTAAGATGAGAGATGATTAGGAAGAGAAACTTAAGGTATGGAATTTAAGTTTTGAAAATTATAAGTGATAAATTAATAATACCAACACTCTACAGAGCTTCGACGCTACAAAACTCGTAGTTTTCCATAACCTAAGGCCTGAAGGTTCGCTAAATCTAGGCTCTGATACCAACTGTGACGCCCCGCCCTCCGGACACGTCGAGACGAACATAAATATAAACAAATGGATATTCTAGGCATTCATTCATATTTATATACCATAAATATTATATTATAAAGGAGTTTGAACTGATTAAAAATACATAACAATTATAGTTTCAGTAATAATTTTGAAATATTACATGAGTTGTAGGAAAACTAAATAAAAGAACAAAAATAGAGGTCTCGAATCCTCAGAATGCATCAGTGGGGTCCACATGCTCCTAGAATTCACCTTGTTCTTTGAATTCTTCTTCTCCCTCTGAGACGATTTTCTCCGAGTACTCCTCCTCACATGTGGCACGAATACCATGAGCTAAAACCGAGTAGAAAAATACTCTATACTTTCTAACCAATCTCACAGCATAAAATTTTTCACAATGCATGCCAAGTAACACATAAGCACGCTTTAAAATCAAGAAGACAGACAAATTTACAACATGGAAGCAGATAAGTCAATAAACATGCGAGTATGAGATGTCACGTATGCAATGCAAATGCCCAACCCGACATACACCCAGATCATAACAGGAATTCCACACCAAAAATTTCCAGAGTAGACTTTTATGGGTAATTGATCACCAAGGCCATCAGTGTGCCTCGTTGCGAATAGTAAATGCTCGCCTAGGTTTCATGCATAAGCTGTTTTACTCAATGGCAAAGGCATGGGGTTTGCGCCATCTTTCAGGCCAATAAAATTCAATAGTTAATTAATCAATAATATAATAAGCAATTTTTTCCACCTTAAGCATCGTGATGCCTCTGCTAGTGTCAACCCAAAGTATAAGCCATCAAAATCAAAATGCTAGTGACGAACCCATGGTGCCCAACAATATTCATGATAAACCATTTCAAACACTGGGGATGCACCCAGGGTGTATAAACCTAATTTGTAACACCGAGGATGCACCTAGGGTTTACAAGGAGAATAAATCCCAAAACATTTACAAAAATGGCAACCAAGGACGCCCTAGACTTGGAACCAAGAAGAACAATAGCCCATCCCAACAACAGTATACAGAGATGGACTCCAATATACCAAGATGCAAGTGACAATGTTCACGATGTATAATATAGATCTCAAGTACAACTATCTATAGCATGGCAAAGTTCATGGTACAACTCACTAAGCATAAGAACAACTGTGTGAGGCGCAAGTTCAATTCTTAAGATACAATTCAAACTTGATGGCATGAGTTCTAATCATTGTACATTCACTTAAAAAAACTAATCAACTAATTCAAATCAATCATCATATAAAACTCGAGTCTCACGACAAAGGGTACTTAAATCACACTTAGCAACTTTAACGTCAAATTCGAGTGTTGAAATTAAAGGGTCGGTAGGATTTGGGGGCATCTAGACTTAGAATCGAGTTATGATTTTTAGAGACCATTTAGATAAAAATATTTTTTTACAACTCTTATGTTTAACACTAAGATCAAAACTTAAGGAAAATGAGTGAATAAAACATTCTAAGCGAAAACGGTTCAGCACTTTACTTAGAATTTTAACAAAAATATGCCTATGTTGGTCTCGATTTTAGGGCATCAAATCAAGTTGAAATAAGCCCATTTTTGGATATGTTCTAGATAGCATGTTCCCTACAAGTCATATGAAGGGTTCGAGGGGTGGTTGTTTGAAATAAGTTAAAGATATAAGCTATTTTGTAAAATAAGTTATGTCAGCCACCAAACCCTCAGCAGAATCAGTTTTGGACTGAGAGTTTGAAATGGGTTTGAGAGACTTTTTTCGAGGTATCTATATCTGATATTTGGAAAAAATGTAGTTCCATATATTACCTACAATATTCATGTAGACCACCTTAAGATTAAATCACTAAAAATAGGGGTTTTTGGCTATACAAAAATATGGGATAGAAGTGTCCTTTAATGACTGAACCACAATAGAGAGTTTCAAATGGGTCTTGATCTATCAAATCTCAATCGTTTGGGGTCATTGTTAGTGGGTAGTTAGATGTACATGTTATCTACAACTTTTATGTTTTGGCTAAAGCTTGGATCTCATTGTAAACTAGGGTTGTTTTGTAGGTACTGTTGGCTGGTCTTAAAACAACACACTTTGGTAGAATTGCAATATCTTGAGTTCTACTGACTCAAATGAGTTGAAACCAACTTTGGATGGAAGATAATACAAAAATATAAATCTGCACATAAAGAAAATCCCTAGATCAATTTTCTAAGTCCATTTATGGAGTTCCAAAGATTAGGGCAAAAATATTCAGGTACTTAAAAATCAAGTCCTTATATGTTCAAGTTTCTTATTTATCATACGTCAAGGTTTTATCCCATTTCTTTGCATGGTTGTGTTTTAGACATGAATACCAAGATTCTAGAATACTTTTAAGTCATCAAACTAAAGAATAACAACACACAACCACATCACATGTCATTAAAAAACACAACCCTTATTTCTTAACTATAATGCCTTTTCGGTTTGTTTTCGTCTCTCGATCTTAGAAATGTTTAAAGAGATGAGTTGAGAAATATTTTGATTGATATTAGACATAAAACTTGGAGATTTTACTTACTTGTTTGAGGGTTTAAAGAATGGTGGATGGCTAGAGGACATAGCTTTATGCACTATGGTCTCCAAAGACCTCTCTTTCTTGGACCCTTCTTCTTCTTTTTTTCTTTCTTCTCTCAAACTTCTATGAACACTCAAGAACACTAACAATCCAATCTCCCTATCTCTTGACCGAACCATGAAGGAGAAAATATGTAACGGCCCGATATGTATTTATTTTTGTGATTTTATGTCTTCGGTTAAGTGAGGAGACGAATTAAATTTGGGCGTAGGTGTTATAAAATTTTATTCATTTACGGTCGAATTAATAATATGTGAAGGTGAAATTGAGATATATGGTGAAGAACGATATCCATATGGCTATGTTGATGTATAATTTGAATTATTTAAATGCTAATAAAGTTTGAGGTTTGAGTTGATTTTTAAGAAAATTAGCAGAATTCTGCTTCAGGGGCCACCGCTCGGGCGGTGGGGGTCCTCCCGAGCGGTCTATCAGGATATGTTTAGAATAATCTAGAAGATTGGAGAACATTTTGGGAGGTCTATATATATGTCTATATAATTCACGTGAGAGAGAGAGTGAGCATCCTCGTCTCTTCTTCTCCTCTCTCCTTCTTCATCTTCTCTAAGTCCTAGTGAGAGAAACCCAAATTCCATGTGAAAACCCTAACCCTCCATCCCTCAAGTTGAAGATTAAAGCAAGATTGGGAGCAAGCAAGGGTAGAGATCAAGCTTTAGAGCAAGGAGGTGGAAGACAGAGCATCTAGGAGGCAAGAACACCAAAGATCCAAACCCTAGGAGGGAGAATTTGAAGAGAATTCAAGCTTTTGAGCAAATCTGAGGTAGGATCTAGATTTTCTTATATGTGTGTTAAGATTTGGGTTGATATTTTGTTTATATGCATAAAAATAGAGTTGATTTCATGTTTGATGGATAGATTGTTAGATTTGTGAGTGTATTTCCATGGGTTTGATAGAAATGGGCATTTTTAAGAAAGGTTTAACTATGATTTTGAGAAATCATTGCATAAAAAGGAATTATGAAGTTTGAATCAAATGTTTTTATGGTGGAAATTGTGATTTGAAACTTATTTGATGAAGCGTTAAGGGTATTGAAGTTAGAAACTCAAAACAGGGGCAAATCTGGAGTTTTCTCGGGTGACAGCGCGCTCGAGCGGAGCCCTGTCCGCTCGAGCACTCAATTGGCAGAGAGTTGGGCGCTCGAGCGCCCGACGCCCACTCGAGCGGATTGACTGCGCAAGGCCAACTTCTTTTTATCATATCTCCCTTATTTGGACTCCGAATAGGGTCATTTTTGTACTCAAATTGAAGTCCCAAAAGTCCTCTTTCCAACAAGACTACTCCCACAAAAAAATATTTTTTGTAGAAAAAAGTTATGATTAAAATAGTGAGGGTATGTCAAATTTTCTTAACCAATTTTCACCTAATTTTAGCAAAATTCTTTGAAAAAGTATTTTTTCATCAATGTTAAACCTTTTCATCGAATTTCCTATCCCTTGGGCAATGAATATACCTTCTCTACTACACTTGGGTTGGGATGTAATTATCATACCATTTGGTTGTGTTTGCGATAAAGATGGGTTTTCGACATATTAGTAAGGTTTTAAGAATGAGTATGATTATAGGTAACTATGGGCTATGTCGTGATATGGTTATCGTTAAGATTTTGAAGCTTTAGAAAGAAAACATGAATTTTAACTTGTATATACATGTATATGCACATGGTGGGTGCCTTCCGTTTCTTTCAAATAATGTGGTCTTGTGTAAGTTAATTATACATTGGCATTTCATGAAGACGATAAATGGAATGTGATTTATGAGAAATTATGTGTTGAAATTTATGATGGCATTTGAATCGAAAGAAAGGATTGAATACTAAAATAAGACTTGATTGTAAATAAAGTGGGGAACTGAAATGTAAAAATTGAAAATAGGTACTATGAGAAAATATTTGGGGAGAGGAACCAGTTGTGGGTTGGACTCCCGGGTTTTGGAAAAATGATGGTATCGGGAATAATGAATCGTATGGATTGATGTGAATTAAATTGGCCTGGCGGGTCCACGGTGAAAGATTGAAAACTTGCGTAAGATGGGGACCACATGCCCATGGGTTAGCCCCCGTAATGTAGTGTTGCGTCGTGGTGAGTTATAGAGCTATCTATTACCCAATGGCTTCGTGTAGCCTATCGGTTAATAGGGAGGGTTTCTATAAGCTTCGTCCGACGACGGTTCATTCGATGTGATACGGTTTTGTGATAAATCAGGTAATAAAAATGTGATACAATTTTTGTGAAAAATTGGGTAATGAAATGATGATGTGAAATTATGAAAGAATAAATGGGAATAAATTGGCGTGCGTGGACAAACAGTGAAATGATGAAAATTTGCGTTTTACTTCGGTTGCACCCATCACACCTCATAAATCATGCATTACATCTGGGTCAATCTATATCCTACGAGCTTCGGCTCACGTATGTTTACCAAATCATTTCAGGTCTTAAGGACCAGGGGCGACACTAGGGCAAGGAATGCGCTTTGAGAAATGGCTTAAAGAAAGATTTTCTGTTCTATATCATGCTTGTATATAATCAGAGATGGATTACTGTAATGATTTTGTTGTTATAATGGACTCTTGGAAACCCAGAGCGTTTAATTATAATTTAGTATGCATGAGGA
Organism: Heliamphora exappendiculata; assembly: GCA_034768845.1. Classification (NCBI taxonomy): domain Eukaryota; kingdom Viridiplantae; phylum Streptophyta; class Magnoliopsida; order Ericales; family Sarraceniaceae; genus Heliamphora; species Heliamphora exappendiculata. The sequence goes on from JAOTRH010031767.1 coordinate 46,756, forward strand.
TATGGTAACTTGTTGAAAATCTTTATTGTCATTCAAAAAAAATTTGAGTTCAAATCGTTAATGAAACAAATGTTGCAATGGATAATTTCTTATACGAGTCGGTTTTGGATTAGTTCACGGGTCCCCGGGGGTTCGGGGCATGACAGAATGGTATTAGAGCTCTAGGTTCGAATACCTAGGAGCGTGGGGAGTAACCATGAATATAGTATGTGACCTGTTTGACGACGTTAGACACCACTACACGGCATGAGTTGTGTGCTTGCATGGGTTTGCGATTGAATTATGTTGCACATGTTATGTGTTTATGTGAGCATGGAGGGTTAAGTCTTGGGGTGATGTGGCATGCCATATGGCATCCGATCAACTATAAAGGGTTCGAAATAGAAAAGTATTTGATCGACGTTCTTTCTATGAGAAATCTGAATTAGTTACTTGGATTGTCGCGTTGCTATGGGGCTTCCCCTCGGTACGTGCAAATGTGTTAATCTGATGTGACTAGGTGCTAAGTAGTGGGTAGCTTGACTTTAAGAGGTTAGATTGAGCTTGACCTAGTTGGGTATCGTGATATCTTTGTTGTAGGGATTATGCCCGTGTGGCTAAGATGAGTTGTGATCTGAACGATGGTATGAATGGTGGAATTACGATCCAGTGGCTAGTGATTGTGGTGGGTGTAAGCTCGAGAGATGAGCAACGACTGTTCGGAGTATGTTGTATCCATGTGAGTCGAGGGTGACCGTAGTTAGTTGTTCGTTATGTGTTGAACTACCAATAATTTGACGGACAAGTATGGTAGGTTGTTTGAAACCCCTTGGAGGTTGTTGGTTATGGATGGATATGAGGTGTGGTTTTAGGCGCGTTGAGGGTTATGTACGTCATGAGCTGTGTACCCCGAGATTGGGTATAAACGGGAGCATAACGGACAGGAACATAATGGACGGGAGCGTAATAATCTCCGGCCTAAAGTGTGTTAGAAAGTTTATGCTTGGACACGTAGTTGGGAATGTGAACCCTGAGAGGTGTTGTTGATAACCACCGTGGTATTGTGTGATTTTGAAGGTCGGATTGATGACCCTTGTATTTTATGGCGTGATGTTGAGTTGTGTTTCTTGATAAAAAGTTAAAAGTGTATGTGAAAGGAGTATGTGAATTGAAGATGTTATCGATAGGTTAGTTGTCGAGTGATGTGCGTGTACGTAAGAGAAGATGTATATCGATGGTAGTTGTGATGTGGTGAATGAAGGTTCGAGGTCGTTTGGGAAGTTTTATGGAGAAGACTTTTGTGACTTGGGACGTCATTCTCAAGAGTAAGAGGTTGTGTGGAATGTATGGTGTATGGTAAATGTGAATGTGAGGTACGAGGCTTATGGGACAGGTGATAGATGTTGGTGTGGCTAGCTTGGTCGCTTTAAGACGACGTATCGATAAGAAGAGATCCCTTCAGAGGACGATGGCGGTGGTCTATATCCAGCTTACAGTCGGGATGTGGTGGTGTTCTGTTACCCTTACGGGGCAGGTGATAGGGTGGTGTCTTTGGTCTAGAGTTGGTAAACAAGGATCGCTTGTTCGTGTGATGTGTAGTTACTTTCATGATTAGACAGCCGTGTGTCGGTGGTCCGCGTATGGTGACGAAAGAGATAAGTGTTTCTAGTTAAATGTTTTACAATTTTTGATGGATGTACCGAAGTTGCGAGCTTAAGACTGTGGCATAGGTCTGCCTACTTATTTGCATGTTAGTATGACATGACCCGTAAGTAGGTGTTCTAAAGTGATGCAAATATATATGGTGTTATCCTCAGTGGTTAACCGGTAAGAGTCTTGTGGACGCGCGTGAAGCCTCATTGAGTTGTGAAGGAGTAAGTGATAGTTAATGTGCTTGGGTAGAGTTCTAAGTTCAAAGAACTAGCGTGACGAATGATATGATCATCGTGAATGGTGGCCGACAACATTTGTATGATGATGTCCGATATCTTTACAAACCAAGTGTGTAATGGTGGTCCCAAGAAGTAGTGACGTGGAGCAAGAGTTTAGAGCCGATTCGTTGTCTTCCTAGAGGGAGAGATGTTTTGTGGGTGGTTGAATAGTGTGATTATCCTTCCTTGGTGAGAATTAAATGTGGGGGCATATGAGTGTGGGCCTATTTGCCCGTGGTTCCTTGGAGAGCCCGTTTGTTTTACCCCATAAACCAGAGCATTTGGGTTATGTTTTTGAGGATGTAGTTTGGTTTGTATGGAATGTTGATAGCCTTAGCTCTCATTGAGCAAGATCCCTAAGAAAGTTTAGCGACTGAGTTATTTACGTGATGAGATTCTTGAATATCAGTTTTGTGAGATTCGTATGAGAATGTAGGTCCATGGTTTAGTTGTTGCCCTCATAATTAGGAGACCGTGCTTGGAAACGTGATGGAGGTACGAAGTTTAAAAAGAACGTAAAAGGGTCTGATAGCATGGTTGGCCTGGTGCTGAGACGGAGTATTTTAAGTGTGATATGTCTAGAGGTTATTTGTGTTTGACCAAAGATTTAAAGATGGGTATGTTGTTTGCCCAAAGGAAATAAGTGAGGAGCAACAAGGTTCAGCAGTGTGGTTTGGATGGACTAGGGCAATAGACGAGAAACCATGGGTTAAGATGTTTGCAATAGGTGCGTGCTTGGGAAGCGAAAGTGCGGTTGGCATATGAAAGGTAATAGAAGTTATTAGTAACTCTAGATGAAAGGCCTCAGGGTTTAATTTCCTTTGTTGGTGTCATGCACTTTTATGAGAATTGCTTGGACAGTGAACTTAAGGCCATGACATGGCTAAGATTTGCCTAGTGGGAGTTAAGATAATGAAGAACAAGTTTATGAAGCGAGGTGTTGGCAATATGGGAATGTCGGTATAATGTTTTCGTATGTGACTGGTAACGAGCTGGTAGTTCTATGAGATGTGATATAAGAGGTATGAAGATTGATGGTATTCTTGTGTGTTCAAATGAGGTCGGAGAGTTGAGAGCTTAGTGTAGTGGACGACCTGGATATTGTTGGGAACTAAATTTTGATGGACTCTGGGAATACGTTGAGGATGGGTTAAGATTTCTTGCTGCCCATGTCTTTCTTGGGAAGGAGATATGATTGTCTTGCAAACAATTGTGGTGTACGGACCGTTCTACTATGGTTGGGTGTAACTGTTGGTTTGTTGAGTGATTCTTAGTTAGGCTGTTTTGGGTGATTGAGAGACTGAGTTTCTCGTGGATTTTCTGGGTGGAATTCATTCGCTCTACTGTGTGAATGTATGTGTGTAGAATTGTGTTCCCTTTGAGGTTAAGTTGATAAGCCATGAGTGTTTGTTCTTGTTAACGAAGGAGTTAGTATTGAGAAAATAAAATTCTTTTTGGCAGCGATTAGTTGAGAATCATTAATTATTATATGCAGCTTGTCCTAGGTTATGTGGGTATGGTTGTACATCTGGCTCTTAGCGAAGTGGGAAATTTTTTGAAACCTTGTGGATGAGATATTCATGTGATGTGTTTCTGATATGCTCTTGTGAGTTTGGGTCTACGTTCTGTTTGGAGCTATGAATTACTCTGAATTCTTAAAGTGTGAAGAGTAGGTTAACCGTTTGAAGAGAAGGTGCGAATGTATAAAATAGTAATGATGAGTGGGGGCAATGCAAGTACAGAGGTTACAAATTGTTTAATCTAAGGCATGGTAAACTTGAAAGGCTAATAGGTATGTGTATGGATGTGATTTAGTTTGTATGGGACTTTTAACTCATGAAGAGTGTTCAATCCTAGTGGCTCATGAAGTTCAGGTGGCAGTGTTGATTTCGTTTCGATAATTGAAGGGCAAGAGTGATGTAGTGCAAGTAGTAATATGGTTTTAAGTTTGTGGTAGTTAGTTGACTATAAAGGTATGGGCGATTTTGGGGGTAATGTGTGTAACCCAAGTGACCAATGTCCGAGTTCGGCAATATGTGTTTGGACTGAAGGAGTAGTTCTTGGTATACGTTGGAGTTCAATAGTAAGTTAGGCCATAATTCGACAAAATTGGGAGAATCTTAACAGTAATAAGACCTATGATGTATAATGCTATAGTTGAGGATGTTTAGTCTTTGGGAGCGTGTATGTGATGTGAGATAGTGATCATGGAGGGATAGTCAGTGATCAATAACGAAGTGGTTGACTCCAGCCCTGGTGATTAATTTCAGCTAAGAGTTGGTGTCATGGCAAATGATGAACCATTTTAGATTGGTTAAGCCTGATATGAGTATAATTCGATGGATAAGGATTATTCCAATATTTGTGAACTATTGGTGTTCAAAAGTTAAGTCTGATGGTAATAGAAGTGTGTTAATATTCTTGAGTCATACCGCTTTGAAAAACCAATCAGGATTACGGACTGAGAAAGATGCTTCATAGATCGAATGACTAAAGGAAGGTTTGGTGTGACTAGAGACGAATTTTGGGAACGAAATTTCCCAAGGGGGGAAAGTTGTAACGGCCCGATACGTATTTGTTTTTGTGATTTTATGTCTTCAGTTAAGTGAGGAGACGGAATTAAATTTGGGCGTGGGTGTTATAAAGCTTTATTCATTTATAGTGAAATTAATAATATGTGAAGGTGAAATTGAGATATATGGTGAAGAACGACATCCATATGGCTATGTTGATGTACAATTTGAAATATTTAACTGCTAATAAAGTTGGAGGTTTGAGTTGATTTTTAAGGAAATTCGCAGAATTCTGCTTTAGGGGCCACTGCTCGAGCGGTGGGGGTCTGCTCGAGCTGACTATCGGGATTTGTTTCGAATAATCTAGAAGATTGGAGAATATTTTGGGAGGTCTATATATACATATGTCTATATAATTCACGTGAGAAAGAGAGTGAGCATCCTCATCTCTCCTTCTTCATCTTCTCTAAGTCTTAGTGAGAGAAACCCAAATTCCATGTGAAAATCCTAACCCTCCATCCTTCAAGTTGAAGATTAAAGCAAGATTGGGAGCAAGTAAGGGTAGAGATCAATCTTTGGAGCAAGGAGGTGGAAGACGAAGCATCTGGGAGGCAAGAACACCCAAGATCCAAACCCTATGAGGGAGAATTTGAAGAGAATTCAAGCTTTTGAAAAAATCCGAGGTAGAATCTAGATTTTCTCATATGTGTGTTAATATTTGGGCTGATATTTTGTTTATATGCATAAAAATAGAGTTGATTTCATGTTTAATGGATAGATTGTTAGATTTGTGGGTGTATTGCATAAGGTTTGATAGAAATGGGGGTTTTTAAGAAAGGTTTAACTTGATTTTGAGAAATCATTGCATAAAAAGGGATTATGAAGTTTGAATCGAATGTTTTTATGATGGAAATTGAGATTTGAAACTTGTTTGATGAAGGGTTAAGGGTTTTGAAGTTAGAAACTTAAAACATGGGCAAAGCTGGGGTTTTCTCGAGTGGCAGCGCACTCGAGAGGAGCCCTGTCCGCTCGAGCGCTCAACTGGCAGAGAGTTGGGCGCTCGAGCGCCCGACGTTCGCTCAAGCAGACTAACTGCGCAAGGCCAACTTTTTTTTTATCATATCACCCTCATTCAGACTCCGAATAGGGTCGTTTTTGTACTCAAATTGAAGCCCCGAAAGTCCTCTTTTCAACAAGACTACTCTCAATAAAAACTGCTTTTTGTAGAAAATGTTATGATTAGAATAGTGAGGGTATGTCAAATTTTCTTAACCATTTTTCACCCGATTTTGGCAAAATGCTTTGCAAAAGTATATTTTCATCAATGTTGAACATTTTCATCGAATTTCCTATCCCTTGGGCTACGAATGTACCTTCTCTACTACACTTGGGTTGGGATGTAAATATCATACCGTTTGATTGTGTTTGCGATAAAGATGGATTTTTGACATATTACTAAGGTTTTAAAAACGAGTATGATTATGGGTACTTATGGGCTATGTCGTGATATGGTTATCATTAAGATTTTGAAGCTTTAGAAAGAAAACATGGATTTTAACTTGTATATACATGTATATGCACATGGTGGGTGCCTTCCATTCGTTTCAAATAACGTGGTCATGTGTAAGTTAATTATACATTGGCATTTCATGGAGACGATAAATGGAATGTGATTTATGAAAAATTATGTGTTGAAATTTATGATGGCGTTTGAATCAAAAGAAATGATTGAATACTAAAATAAGACTTGATTGGAAATAAAGTGGAAAGTTGAAATGTAAAAATTGAAAAGATGTACTATGAGAAAATATTTGGGGAGAGGAACCAATTGTGGGTTGGACTCCCAGGTTTTTGAAAAATGATGGTATCAAAAATAATGAATCGTATGGATTGATGTGAATTAAGTTGGATAGGCGAGGCCACTGTGAAAGACCGAATACTTGCGTAAGATGGGGACCACATGCCCACGGATTAGCCCTCGAAATGTGGTGTTGCGTCTGTTAGGGTTAGTATACTGAAAACCATGTTTTTAGTATTTTATTTTATTTTTAGTAAAATTAGTTTTTCATTTTATGAGAATCTTTATGAGTAATGAATGTATATCATTTATTTGTTATGTATGGATGTCCGATATTCTGTTTAGTATTTAATCTGGTGTGTAGAGTACGGCTTACACACAGAAGACCAGATTTTAGGTTCTTACAGAATATAAGTTTTATGTTCACAGTTTATATGGAAATAGGCATACCATCGGTACGACTGTGGCATAGAGTTTTAGTAGGTCTGTCTTGGTTACGTAGAACAGATAATTGCGTCGTCTATTGTTCGACTCTCTATGCCAATACACTTTGTGTGTATTGAACGGAACATTTGGGGTAATTAATTTTATACTGACTACTGACTATATAAATTAATTTACACCCCAATATTATTATGAATAGTGTTTATCCTCTTAATCCTGAAATAATTATTGATTTGCATATAGTTAATATTCGTTGTTTTAATTCATTAGATGGTACGATCTTATATGTGTCTATATTCCCGGTGAGTTGGATAGCGATATTATTTATATAGCAAATATTAATTATTGACGGAATCCACGTCCCGAAAGATCGGGATTGACGATACCCCCTTAAGGATGCTTATATGTTTCTACCGGGCCAAACCCTGCAGGTGAATTTGATTATCCAGTGGTCAAATAAGTAAAGCAGAAGAGCTTAAGGAATATTAAAATGCTGATTAAATTCAATTGTCAGTAATTAAATTTAATTGGCGGGTATCGAAAATATTAACGTGGGAAGAAATGGTAAGTATTTAATAGCAGGAGCTCAATGCTATAAGGTCTTGAGATTATGGGTCCGAGTGCAATTATAGTTCTTTAGTGGTGTGAATTGTAATTCTGTGTTTTATGAAAATTACAGAAATCGCTGCTGATTTTTCATAATTGCAGATACTGCTATGCATCTTTATTTAAGTACAGAAATCGCTGGTAGGTGTTTGTGTTTCACTGGAAGTCTTACTCATAATTACTCATCAGGTCCCTGTTGTAGCCCTATATATATGTGAGTAGGCTGAACCACTTTTAGATGATTTTATATGATATATTGAGATATTATTTTTGTCTTTCAAGACTTAAATATAATGGGGTTCTGCCGGTACGAGTTCTCGGAGGATCATAACCCACACTACATTCGATGATCGCGTAAGGGAATACGGTAAAAGATCTGACTGAAGTTTCAACTCAGAATCAAATCGTAGTTGAAAAAAAGATCGACAAAAGGTATTCTTCTAAATTAACTTTGGTTGCACGAGTTTATTTTTGATCGTTCGACGTCAAAATTTTTATCTGGA
>JAOTRH010031778.1:0-21009 GCA_034768845.1 Heliamphora exappendiculata
TCCTCATTTGACGGACTAACAATCCGTCCGGATAACTAGTCCAGAAGCTTAATAAACATCGAATTGGACTATATTACGGATTAATAGTCCGGACGGATTGTTAATCCGCCCAAACAAACGAGGCCTTAATGTATAACTCGTACAATGTTGTATTTAATTTTTTTTTAAATTTAATTTTGTTAAAACAAGACTAAAAGTTATATTTTGTTTACTTGAATTTTTATTATAGAATTTTTGAATTTATCTCAAAATTTTTAAGAGTCCCATATTACAAGCCTTACTTGTGCCCCAAAATTTTCAAAGCCTGCAAATTGGAAAAACATATAGAATTTGAATACAGATAATGTGGATGAACTTAAGACGAACCATTTTAAAGCAAATACTCTTTTTATTACAAAATTACACGGAAATGTTAATCACATGGCGGATTATACAACAAAAATCTACAAGAATATTATTTTCAATTAAAAATTGGTTTTAATTCACAAAGTCACTACTTGAGTACTACATTACACAAAGAAATCAAGCAAACCTCAATAAAAGAAATAAATAAATAAACAGTATATAAATAAATTTGTAGCAAAAGAAAAACCACTTAGAAGCACTTCAATCCACATTCATTCTCTACTTGAGTTCAAAACTCAGAGATCAACCACAATAATGCAAATAATTTATGCATATATTTTATACAAACATGTATTTGTGTTATGGGGCCTAAAGCCTAATGTTAAGAAGGGCTTCTATATTTTTACAAATTAAAATATAAAAATAAATTTTTTTATATAATTAGAAGAATTCCAAAGGATACACCTATCATTATAATGTGTTTGGTTTGTTCATTAAAATTTTTCATTTTTGAATATTAGAACTTAGCTAAAGAACAACAAAAAACAAGTTAATAAGGATCCATTTATAATTTCATTCTCAGAATTTTAAATAGTAGATGAATGTCAGACCTACTAGACATTCCAAACTCATATTGTATATTCTTATTAAAATTCAAGTGTTTAATACGAGTATTTCACAAGTTTTAAAAATGTATAATTTAACAACTAAAATATAATAGTGACTTAAAGCTAAAATGTTTCATCATAAAATTCTAATAGTCAAGCGATAAATTTTTTAAAATTAGCTATTAAAAATTACAATATAACAACCAAACTATAATAATAACCAAACTTAAAATGTTTCAATATGAAATTGTAATAGTTAAGCAAAAAAGATTTTTAAATTAACTATTAAAATTCTAAGATTATGTATCAAATAAACAAAACTACAATACTATATTACTATATTTAAATTTATATGTAAGTATATGTTTACAACAACAATTGGGGGCCGTATTTAGAATTTTTTTAGGCCTAAAGCAATGGCTTTATAGCTTTGTGTATGTATATATACGCCTATATACGAGTATATATGTGACAGTTTATCAATAGATACAAAACATACCAATCACATATGGCATTTGGGCAAATTTTTGTAAGTTTTCTTATTTTTGTCATTTTTATAGACTTTTTTCATTTTATAAAAAATTATTTTTTACAATTATCTCGATAAAAAGAACTGAAAAAATAAAAAAATAATCAAAAGATAGAAATGATTCACCACATACAAAAACAATCATCATAAAATTTGGCATATTAACTTAAAGTCTTTTATGAAAAACATTTCTTCACATTTCGATAAAAAAAAATACTTTTCCAAATCGTAAGTTCAAAAATATAATAATTTTCCCAAACAATAAACAAAAAAAAGTTACTAAAAAAATAAATAAAATAGAATAAGGCACTGCTTGGGATAGCTTTTCTTCTGGCTTTTTATTGTGACTTTTTTCATCATTTTCGTCTTTTTTTGTGTTTTTTCTAATTTTATTTGCTTTTTTAATTTGCTATGGTAAATTGAATCTAAAAATATAACTGTTTTGATTAAAGTTGAAAATTTTCACCAAAAACAAAAAAAAATTTAATAAAAGTCTTAAAATGCCTTTTTTCCGTAATATCTGACTTTTTTTAAAGAAAAAATTCTCAATTTTGATTAAAGTCTTAAGGCCTTGTTGGGGATCAAGAAAAAAGCTGATTTTTTTTATAAAAAAAATTCATCTTTTAAATTGATTTGTTTGGGTTAATAATTTTGCCCAATTTTCAAGACAACTAAAAAATAGTTAAATATATTTTTTTTAATATTTACTTTTTCAAATTATTTTAAATATTTTTACTTTTTTTTTTATTAAAAAAAAAATTAAATCTCTTAAAAACCAATCTTAAAATCATCCCAACCACGCACTCACTTAGTCAATTTTTTTACTTTATCTAACTTTTTATAACAACAAAAATCTAAAAAATGCAATCATTTGAGTTAGCGAAAAAAAGAAAGAAAAAAGAAAAAAAAATTCATATAAAAAAACAATCTTCCACGATGCCTAAGCAAATGAAAAGTAAAGTACCGATGGTAGGAGCGAGATCTTTAGCGGATGAGGAGATGAAACTGACGAGAAGACTGCTTTTGCCGACGCCGGAATCGCCGATCAGCAGGATCTTGAACGACAGATCGTAACTGTTGCTCTGCCCCGACGACGATCCCATCAATAACTAATGTTTCTCTCTGATTCAAAAATCAAAAACAGTTACAATGTGTATTAGGAAGCTTAATTGAGAGAGAACAAAAGGGCAAAGAAGAGGAAAGCTAGTAATGGCATCGATCTAACGATCTCAACTTAAGATGGAGACAGATTATACGTATAAAAGTGGATACATACATGTGGCTTGTGAGTGAGGTTTTTAGAGAGAGAAAGTGGTTTCGAAAGAGAGCGTAAAAAAACGGCTACCTGTGAACAGCGGGCAAGGCAACGAACGTTATTCTTTTCTTTGCTTCACTCTTCTTCTTCTTCTCTCTCTCTCTCTCTCTCTCTCTCTCTCAACGAAGTTCTGATTCGATTCCGTTTTGGCGGAAAGCGTGGGTCGGATAATTTGTTTACTTATATTTTATTTTGATTATTTTTGTTTTTGAGGTTTTGTTTGATCTATTTTAAAATATTGATATTTAAAAAAACAAAAACTATATCATTTGATTTTTTTAGAAAATTTATTAACTTTTTTCACTTCAATACACGTCTCAGACATTTTTTTTTAGTTAAATAACTAAAAGTTCTTAATTTAAAAGTTAATTTTACTCTCAGTAATAAAAAAAATTATAGCAATATTTTAAACACTATAATTTAAAATAAAAAATATATATATTAAATATTTTAACCCAAAAAAAACTACCATAAAAAATTATTTAAAACACTCCTATCTTTTTTCCCAACTTTTTAAAAAAAAAGTTAAACTTATTAAAAGCCTGATTGTCAACTTTGATTTTTTTAGTTTCTTTGCTAAAATGTTAAAAAAGATAAGGTTATTCGTTTGGTTAAAAAAATTAAAAATTAAAAAATTAAAAAATTAAATCAAAACATAAATTTTCAAAATATTTATTTAAATTTTACCACTTTTAAAATATAATAATACCTCTTATTCATAACTTATTTACTACCACTACCAACTACATATCATTTTTAACATCAAATATATAGGAGGATAAAATTGTCCACTTCAAACAAAAAATAAAAAAATTATCTTTTTACTCAAATTAATTTATTTTTTAAAAATTAGCTTAAAAACTAAATTACCAATCAACCTACTTTGAACCTAATTTAACTTTTTAACTAAAAATATAAAAAAATAAAAAACAAAAAACTAGTTTTTAAGGTAGTTGTCAATCGAAGCCTAAAAATCAAAATTTTTAAACATCTCAAATATAGGCCAAATATATTTTATTTATAGTTTAGTCAAACTATTATACTGTTCAATTCTTTCTATTGAGCTGAGTTAAAAAAATAAATAATAATAATTAAAATACAAAAAATAGAAAATACAAACATTAACTAATAAGCTAGATTTTATGTTAATTTTTGTTTCTAGCAGGGTATTTATTTGTATTATCGATAGATTAACTATCTATAATCAATTCATCACTTGATCGATTGTTCATCTAATACAATCAGTCACTTAACAGCTGACTGTTCTACGACTGAGCTACTGAGGAAGGGCAAACTTAACTTTTGTTTGGATTATTTTTTTTTATAGATTTTTTGGCTTTTGACTTTTTTTGTAAAAAAAATATATATATAAAAATATGTAAAAAAATTATTGAAGCCAAACAAATAAGCTTTTTAAGAGATTTTTAAACAAAAAATATCTAAAAAGAATTAAGTCAAATATAGATTAAATTTCTTGAAAACTTATCCAATACCACCGATACCAAAAATGCATCTCGTTCGCCGGCGCGAAAGACTTCTATGCCAGCGGAGAATGTGAATAATCACAGGTAAGCAGAACATAAAGAATAGTTCCTCATTTCCTCATTGTTTTCTCTTTTGATCTGTGCCAAACTTTGTTTTTACCGTTGGTTAAGTTTTTTACCATTTCATTCATCTCTTCAAAACGTTTTGAAATAATAAATTTTAATTGAATAGAAGGAAACAATTCAAAAAAGATAAAATAAGTAAAAATATGAAATTTAGCCCAAACAAGGTCGCAGTGTGTTTAATTAATACAATAAAGTATAGTGGTTATATTTTATGTGTTAATATTTATGTCATTAAATGTCAAATAAAATATATTATGTGAGATAAATAAATAGAAAATTTATAAAATGGTCATGGTTATTATGCATCATGATCTTACTCAAGCATAAAAACGAAAAAAAGAAAACAAGAAAAAATAATAATAATAATTACTTAAGTATAAAAAAAGATTAAAAAATGTCTTTTGGAATAATTAATAAAAAGGAAAGAAGAAATAGTAATTTATCTCCTATTTTATTTAATTAGTATAAAAAAAAGAGAACAAGAATTTAATATTATTTTTTTAATTTAACCTTATAATGAGTGTTCTTTGAAATTTTTTTTTGAAGGTTAGTTTTGGTATTGTGACATATAAGTAAAAAAAATTTCTCTTCATTTCTTTTTGCTTCTGTCCCTTTTAACTCATGTTTAGTAATCTCAATGAGTGATTAGAGAAAACATATGAGTTTATTTATTTTTTCTTTCCAAATTATTTAAATTAAATTGGCAGTAAAGGAACGTACAGTGCGCATATCTATACTATTATTAAAAATGAATAATTTTTTTGTGTGAACTCAAAATTGAAATCTATTCACATTTTAAATTTTCAAAATTACCAAATAATAAAAGATATTTTCACAATTTTTTTTGCTGTTAATCCCAACTGCAAATGACATTATTTACTTTTCTTATTTTCCCTCTCTTAATAATCATACACATTTTATGTGCAATTTATTCTAGTGTTAATTAAGCAAATAGCATACTTACGTGGTGTTTTTATCCTATTAATAAAATAGCATTAAACATGTGTAACGAAGGAAATTTTTTTTTAGATCGCATTTAGAACAACTTTTTTATTATTTTATGTCTTTAATAAAAAAATTTAAATCTATCTGAAATGGAGATACAAATCAAAAAAATACAAAAACAACGGGAAAAAATAGAATAAAACAAAAAAGAAATACATATAACTAAAATTAGTATAATGATTCAAAGAGAAAAAAATAAATTGTTTACATAAAGAAAGTACTAAAGGTGAAAGGTAGTTTATTTTTTATTTTAAAAAATAGGAGGATGTAATTATATTATTTACATTTTTAATTCAAAAAGGTTGAAAATATAATGAAATTGATCATTTTATTTGAATAAATAAAGTGTTACTGGCATTGCTTTGCATAAACATATATGTTTAGAAGAGTTTTGTTTTTTGATAACTAATGTATTGCAGAATTTTGTATGTATGAAAAGTTATATATTTGAATTAATGACTTAAGAAGTATTAAATGTATAATTAAGTGACTCTTAAAATTAATCTTGAATTAGTTTTATTCACTTAAAGTAAATTTGGCCTGTTTGGGATTGCTTTTAAGTCAACTTTTTTTTTTGCAAAAAAACCAACTTTTAAACTGCCGTGTTTGATATAAAAAAAAAATTAACTAATTTTTTTTTCATCTTTTAATCCAAAAAAAATGCAAATATATATCCCATACAATCCAATTTTTTTAAACAAAATTACTATAACACACTTACTTTAAAAAGTCAATCCTACTCACAAAAATAAAAAAAAATCATGCCAATATCCCAAACACTACAATTTAAAAGTTAAAAGTAATGATATTTTAGACATTTCAATAAAAAGCAAAAAAAGTTACTACAAAAAATTATCCCAAACAATCTGACATTTTTTTATTTTTTTTTTTAAAAATTAAATCTCTTAAAAGTCAATTTTTTTAGAGATCCAAAACATGCACTAATCTACTAGTAGTATTTTTTAGTTTTCTGCTACTAATTTTAGCAATAAGTCATAATCTTTTTTAAATGCCTACAACTTTTACTACAAACTATAATTATTATTATTTTTATAAATAACTAATTTAAGCTACAAATAAATATATTTTTCAAATACTCATAATTTTTATTATATATTTCAATTTATAAGCTTGTCGTCTTAAGTTCTAACATTGCCAAACACTATCAAATAATTTTAAATTCGGGCTTTTGGAAGACAAGATTGGGCCAATTGGGCTCCATGTACTTGGTGGAATGGTCCCCATCAGGGTGGGCTTCGTGTGGTTGTGCTGTCAAAATTGAAAACTAGATATGTTGCCAAGTTCACGCTTTTAAGAGAATGGGGACAACATCAGGTGTTGAGTCCATTATGATGATTGTTGAGTACAAAAGGGTTACCTTAAGTTATGTTTGGATGTACAAAAATTTCTATTATTAAAAATTCCACAATCTTATTCTCTCATGTTAAAGTAACTCGTATTTGGTTCTGATCGGCTCTAATAATAAACAAACAAACAAGTTTGCAACTGAAACTTTTATTATAACATATCGTGGGACGTCAGATTATATTCTATTTTATCTTAGAATATAAGTACACTATTTTGAGCATGACAGGAACTGTTTTCATCTCGTAGTAATATTATGCCTAATATTGATCCCTTGTTTGAGTGATATTAGCTAGTAACGAAAAAATACATGCCGACGGAATGTTACCTCGCAAAAAGTGTCAAGGGCACTAGTCAACATGTCACTTAGTAAGGCTTTGTCGGCTTGAAAAATTGATTTGACCTTTAATTGGGGCTATCTGTTTAATCCTATTAAGGTTACTTGCACGGAAAGCTTTGTTCTATTATAAATATAAGGTAAATAAGGTAAAAAAAATAGAATTTTATGCATTTTTGGACATTTTAGTTCACATTTTTACTCTAATAAACCATTCAAACTTTTTGACTCAACAATCAGAGCGGTCTTTAGTCAACCAATCGATGAGCATATGACAATTTGTTATTTTTGCAGGAAATAAATTTTTACAAATGATACCAAACTTACATACTTGTTGAAAAAAATTTATCAACCACATGCATTCAGGGATGTAAAATTTGGTCCGGCCCGGACTCGACCCAAGACTGACAGGCTCTCGACATGTTTCGGGTCGAGCCGGGTTGCACTTTTTTGAGAATGAGGAAGCACAGGCTTAACTCTAAGGGTATACTGCCTTGGGCTAGGGCTTAGGTTTCAAGCCTAGGCCTTGGGCCAAGGCTACGGCCAGGGATAGGGGCCTATGCTAGATTTTTTTTAGTTTTTTTCTAAAAAATAGTTTTTTTATTTTAGAAAAATACTTTTATATACTATGTCTATGTGTTTTGTTATTTATTTTAGTTTATAAATTAACTTATATTAATTATTATTTTTCAATTACTTCTATATATAATAATTTAAAAAAGAATGGTGTATATAATTTAATAAATAATGGTTTATTATAAATTTATGTTTATAAACTCTCTTATAATTTTAAATATAATGTCATTTATACTTTGATAAAAAAATATTTATTGTAAGCTTATTTTTATAAACTAACTAATAATTTAATAAACAATAAATTATTATAAATATGTATTTAGAAACTAATTTATAGTTTAATAAACAATAGTCTTTATTATATTTATTTTAGTTTATAAATGTAAACTTCTAATAATCATTATTTTTTGAGATATTTGAGGCCGTTTTTTAGACCTTATAAAAGTTTTAATCCTATTAAAGTTTTTTTTTTACTAATTTTAGTCTCATCAATCAAGATAAATTTTTTATGACTAATTTGTCCTATTTAAAAGATTTTATTTATTTTTATCGTGTTTGAAGTTTGAATTTGCTGAATCTACAATTATAGAAAATTAGGTTATTGAATCTTGAATTTACAGAATATTCTCCCAAAATGAGAATTTTATTCTTATAATGGTTAATGATTGACATGAATCCCACAAATTAAAGTGAAAGACTAGCAAATTCAAAAGGAAGACCAACATGAAACCCTAGCAGCATCCACACACACACTCTCTCTCTCTCCGCTGCTCCTAGCTGCCACAGTCGCCCTTCTCCTCCTCCATCTGACCTCAAATGCTTCTTCTCCTCCGTCGTCCTCTATGGACTTCTCCTTATTCGACGTCTATGACAGTAGGTTGAACAAAAGCAACTCATTGGCCTTTAACAAGAGTGATCTTTGCGCTGTTAAGACTGAGGCACTGGCGACGACGAATGGTATTTCAAGATCTTACCGCCGCTGCTCCTTCGCCGCCACTTCTCCCTCCAGATTTGGAGTCTTCCATCGCCATCGCTTCCTCCTCCTTCGAATCTAGACTTTTCCGTCGCCGCTGCTCATCCCTCCAAACCTTGACTCTTCCGTCACCGACATTGCGATTGCTATAAGAAATTTATCAATTTAATAAATTTACCACTTCTCCTTCACCCAGCGTTACCATTACTATGAGAAATTTATCACTTTAATTGATAAATTTATCACTTTTTAATTTAACTAATAAATATATCATTTTAATTTTCTCGAGAAATTTATGTAGAAAAATTTCTCAGTTTAAGGAAATGAGAATTTTTTACTAGAATCTTGAATTGATAAATTTATCGATTTAATGGAATGAAAAGTGTATCCATAATTGTAAAATAATAAATTTATCAGTTTAATAGAATGAGCGATCTGCCACGCCTTAAAATTCGAGTCACACGAAACGATCACGAACAATCGTTTTAGGATACCACGATCCACCAAAATCACCCAAACACAAACGGGTCAAAAATCATAACACCAAAATGAAAGCTAAACCCGTTATAAATGCACTACTGAGAGTTTATTTAATGTAAAAGAGTAACCTAAGATACTAGGATTACGACCCCCAAAGCCAAGCATTTGAAACAAAACACCAAAAATTTTAAAAACAGCTCAGACTGATCGATCGGTGAAAAGGCCGATCGATCCGTCTCTTGCCTGCACAAGAGAACCGAGAGTAACAAAAGACCACCCGATAGACCAATCGATCGATCTATTGATCCGTCCTGCTCCAAGTTCTTTTTCAAGCCAAAAACTTGATTTTCAACACTCATAATATTTTTCATACATTTGAACACATTTTGGGCAAAGAAATAATTTTTAAAAAGAAGAAAAAGTAATTAGTTTATCTCCCTCGAGGTACAAGAGTTTATAAGAAACATAAATCAACTGAAATCCTTTTTGTAAAACGTGGAACCAACCTACGAAAATCGTAATAATAAACTAAGAAAAACAACAACCAATCCATGGTCTCTCTCGTAAACACATATCATGCATACATCGGCTCCACGGCCATTAGAATTACATTATACACGCTTTCAAATATAAAATATGTTAAATCAAATACCCACAACTTCTGCTACAAATTATAAATTTTTTTTTTATAAATAACTAATTTAAACTACAAGTTAATATATTTTTCAAACACTCATAATTTTTGTTACATAGTACAATTTATAAGCTTGTCGTTTCAAGTTCTAACATTGCCAAACACTATCAAATAATTTTAAATTCGGGCTTTTGGAAAACAAGATTGGGCCAATTGGGATCCATGTACTTGGTGGAATGGCCCCCATCAGGGTGGGCTTTGTGTGGTTGTGCTTTCAAAAATGAAAACTAGATGTGTAATTGTTCAAGCTTTCAAGAAAATGGGGACAACAACAGGTGTTAGTCCATGTTAGTCCATTATGATGATTGTTGAGTACAAAAGGGTTACCTTAAGTTATGTTTGGATGTACAAAAATTTCTATTATTAAAAATTCCACAATCTTAGTGTCTCGTGCTAAAGTAACTCATGCTTGGTTCTGTTTGGCTCGAATAATAAGCAAACAAACAAGTTTGCAACTGAAACATTTACTATAACATGTCCCGGGAGGTCAGATTATTTCCCAGTATTTTATCTTAGGATGTAAGTGTCAATTTTCTATCATTGCATTTTTTTTTCACCTTTCATTACAGAGATATTGTACAAATATATATAGAGATTTGCAACCCTATATTTCGCTATACAAATTCTAGGGCTATAATCATCGAGGGATTTTAGGGCTACAATCATGGAGGAATTTTAGGGCTATAATCATGGAAGGAATTTTACATTTATGGATATTCTTATAATCCCTCTAATTTATTTGATAACTCACGCCAACACTCCCCCTCAAGTGGAAGCATCCAAATCTTCAATGCGCAACTTGTCTAGTGAGTTGTAAAATTTTTTGCTTGATACGGCCTTTGTAAGAATATACGCCAGTTGGTCTTCGGACTTCACGGACGGAAATCGAATTATTTTAGCTTCGAGATTTTCTTTAATAAAGCGCATGTTAATCTCTATGTATTTGGTACGATCATGCTGGACAGGATTGTGAGCAATGGCAATAGCTGCCTTATTATCGTAAAAGAGGTCCATTTCGGAGGTAGGAACAAACCCAATTTCAATTAGAAGTCTTTTGAGCCATATGAGTTCATAGAGTTCCTTAGCCATTCCACGGAACTCTACTTCGGTACTTGATAATGCCATCACCTTTTGCATCTTACTTCTCCATGTAACAAGGTTTCCCCCGACAAACATGAAGTAGCCTGAGGTGGATCTTCTGTTTGTGGCATTCCCTGCCCAATTTACGTCTGTATAACCATTAACTCTTAGATGGTTATTTTTTGAAAACATAAGCTTTATTTTCGGAGATGATTTTAAGTATCGTAAAATCCGAATTACTACTTTCATATGATCCTTACTAGGTTGGTGCATGAATTGACTTACTGCATTCACTGTGTAGGCAATATTTGGACGGGTATGTGAGAGGTAAATAAGTTTACCCACTAATCTCTGGTACCTTCTTTTGTCCGTTGGCACTTGGCTTGGATATTCTCCGAGCTTATGGTTCTGAATGATTGGAGTGTCTGTTGGCTTACAATCCAACATTTCAACATCACATAACAAATCTAATATATATTTTTGCTGGGAAAGAAATATACCTCGTCTTGATCTAACAACCTCTATTCCCAAGAAATATTTAAGTCCTCTTAGATTTTTCATCTCGAACTCGGTCGCCAATTATTTCTGAAGCGTAGAGATTTCCTCCGAATCATCCCCTATGATGATCATATCATCAGCATATATTATTGAAGTTGTTACCTTGCCCCGTTGGTGCTTCAAAAATAATGTATGATCCGAATTACTTGGGCAGAAGTCATACTTCTTTATTGCTAGATTGAACCACCCAAAACATGCTCGAGGTGATTGCTTTAGTCTATACAGTGCTCGCTGCAATTTTCACATAACTTCATCTTTTGAGGATGCTGTGTAGCTTGAAGGGGTATCCATGTAGATTTCTTCTTCGAGGTCACCATGAAAAAAAAACGTTCTTTACATCAAACTGATGCAATAGTCAGTCAAAGTTGGCTGTGAGAGATAATAGGACCCTAATGGTATTTAGCTTGGCTACCGGCGAAAATATTTCTTAGTAATCTACGCCACATGTTTGGGTGTATCCCTTTGCGACTAGTCTCACCTTATATCGTTTTATCAATCCATCTGCCTTGTATTTGACAGAAAAGATCTACTTGCACCCTATGATTTTATTTCCTTTGGGCAATGGAACCAAGGTCCATGTTTGATTCTTTAGTAGTGCCCCCATTTCTTCCTCTATTGCTTGAATTCACTTGGGATCCGCTAATGCTTCCTGAACTGTAGTGGGAATATGACATGCGGAAAGCTCATGTGTGAATGTCTTTAGAGGCTCAGGTAGCTTTTCAGTGGAGACATAGTTGGCAATTGGATACCTCGACCTTCTTTTTTCAATGTCTAGAGAGTATCAGTTTGTTGGCATGCCACGATTATGCCTGAAAGATAAGGTATACACAGTAGAAATATCTATGTCATTTATAAATGAGGGCGTAGTGAAATTGCTTATCTCATGAATATTCTCAGGAGATGGGTCTGTAGGCACTAAGAGATGGGGGATTCTGGTTCTTCTCTTGATTGTGTGGGCTCAATTTTTGAAGGCCCTGATTCCTCACCAATGATTGGTGTGTCATTCCGATCTTCAACCCAGTCAAAACTCAGCCATTTCAACTCTTCATCTAGTGCCTCTCCATGAAGAGAAGAGGTAGATGCCGAAGAAGGATAAAATGGTTCGGACTCCATAAAGGTGACATCCATAGTCACATAGGTACGCTTGGTAGTAGGATCATAGCAACGGTAGCCATTTCGATGTGCAGCATAACCCAAGAAGAGGCACCAAAGGGCACATGGGTCAAGTTTGGTGTGCTGGTTCTTAGGAAAGTGCATATACGCCACACACCCAAAGATGCGATGAGGGAGCATTTGGGCCGTAAGTAGAGAGATCGAGGTTGACATGGACTGTAGTGGGGTCTTAAAATTCAAGATTTTTAAAAGAAGGTGATTGATTAAATGCACGGCAATGGTAACAACATTGGGCCAATGTCGTGTAGGCACATGAGCGCCTAGAAGGAGAGCTCGAGCAGTCTCAAGAATATGCCGATTCTTTCATTCAGCGATCACATTTTGCTGAGGGGTTTGGGGACATGAGGTCTCATGGATAAGACCATGTCATTAAAAATAGGAATGAAAGTGGTGATTAACATATTTGCCAACATTGTCGGAGCGAAGAATTCGAATCTGAGCAGAAAACTGGGTCTAAACCATTACATGAAATTACTAAAAGACACGACACACTTCACCCTTATATTTCGGAAAATATAGCCAGGTCATTCGGGTGCAATTATCAATAAATATTATAAACCAACATACACCAAAGACTGTAGATAAAGGAAATGGTCCTCATACATCAGAATGAATTAAAGCAAAAAGTGTATCACTTTTATTCATGCTTAATGGATAAATAGCACGATGACTTTTGGCTAAGATATAAGTATCACAGTTAAATTCAGAAATTTTCACGTTGGAGAATAAATCAGGAAACAAAATTCGTAAGTACCCAAATGGCAGATGTCCCAAACGACAATGTCACAGCCAAATCTATCAAGCCTTGGAATCAAGTGAAGAGGACACGTGATGTGCACGACCTAAATTGAAATCTTCCATGTAGTACAATCCCCCCTCTTAGTACCATACCCAATTATCTCCTTGGTGAGAATATCCTAAAGAAGACAAAAATGAGGATAAATTAGCACCACATAATTTAGATTTGTAGTAACTTGGCTAACCGATAATAACGTGTGGGATAAAGAGGAAACAAGTAGAGCGTTAGATAAATGAAGATAGGGTGATAAGGTCACAGATCCGGCCCCTGTGACAGGTGAGACCACTCCATTAGCATTCACAATGCTAGTGCGCCTTGCAGATGAGTGGTGGGAGAAATCTGAGGGATCAAAAGTCATATGATCTGTGGCCCCATAGTCGAGGAGCCAAGCACTGATGTCCACATCGTGATGATGACTAAACAAGGCATGACAAAGGTTACCTAGATCCCTAGGAGAGAAGTCTGATTTAGATGGGGCGGTGGGCGGGATAAGAGAGAGAGAGAGATATAAGGTTCGGCTGCCGCCACAGCAGCCTTTCTCGTGCCTTCAGCCGTACCAGCAGTATCTCATTTTTTTGGGCTTAAAGCTCATGCCACCAATCGGGGTACCCATGCAACTTGAAGTAGTTTTCACGTGTGTGCTTCGTATTACCACAATGAGAGCACTTGAGACCATCGATTGAGGTTTGAGCCTTAGAGGAAGATTTCCCAGTATGCTGCGAAGCCGATCTAGAGAAACCAGACGATCCAAGCTTGAGGCGTCTTGAAGCAAACACCGCCCCTAGAGGTGGTTCATGGTCACCGACGTTCATCACCGCCTGACGAAAGGCCTCCTTACGGACATGGGCATACGCTTGTTCCACGATAGGAAATGGGTGCATCTGTAACACGTCGCTACAAATATTGTCCAACTTATCGTCAAGACCATCCAAGAACACATAGACTCGATCTTCTTGGAGGATATTATTATAACGTAGAATATCAGCAGAGCACTCTATTGTAGTAGGATGCCGAAAATCAATTTCACGCTAAAGGCCTTGCAAGTCGGTGTGGTATTTTTCCAAGGGGGCACCCGCTTGGCGGAGATGAGAGACTTGACGCCGAAGATCATAAACTTGAGAGGTATTGCCACCATCAAAATAGGTGGTAGCAACAGAATCCCAAACCAGTTTGACCATGGAAAATCGAATGAAATTGCCGATTAACGCTAAATCCATAGAGTTGATCAGCTAGCCTTTGACAATGGCATTGTTAGTGCACCAATTGTGGAAGGATGGGTCGGGTCGGTTGGAGATGGTAGAGGTAACTCGCCATTGATGTAGCCTACATTTTTTTGTCGGAGATGTACATCTCGACAACTTGGGACCATAAAGCATAGTTGGAACCATCCAACTTGATGCCAATCGGGACAGCTACAGTTCAGGAAGCATGGTTGGAGCCTGAGCTTTGGACAGAGCTTCGGCCGTCTTGGTGGTGAAAAATTTTGAGAGGAGCATATTAGGGTCGGTGGGAGAATTACCGAATTTCATCGAGGTTTCGGTGTGTCCCATATGAGAAGGTGCCAGGCAGAAGAAAGAGAAGGCTATGAGCTAGGGATCGACGTGAACTAAGAGCCAGGTATCGTGTGGCACTAATACCATGTCAATTTTCTATCATTATATTTCTTCTTTTACCCTTCATTACAGAGATATTGCACAAATATATATAGAGATTAGCAACCTTATATTTGGCTATACAAATTTTAGAGCTATAATCATGGAGGGATTTTAGGATTACAATCATGAAAGAAATTTTACATTTATGGCTATTCCTATAACTCCTCTAATTTGTGTGACAACTCACACCAACAGTAAGTACACCACTTTGAGCATGACAGGAACTGTTTTTATCTCATAGTAATGTCATGCCTAATATTGATCCCTTATTGGAGTGAGATTAGCCGGCAATAAAAAAGTACAGGTCAATGGAATGTTACTTCGCAAAAAGTGTTAAGCGCACTAGTCAACGTGTCACTTAACAAGGCTTTGTCGGCTTGAAAAATTGATTTGACCTTTAATTGGGCTATCTGTTTAATCTTATTAAGGTACTTGCATTGAAAGTTTTGTTCAATTATAAATATAAGATAAATAAAGTAAAAATCGATTTTATGCATTTTTTTAACATTTTAATTCACATTTTTACTCTAATAAACCACTCTCACTTTTTGACTTAACAATCAAAGCGGCTTTTAGTCAACCAATCGATGAGCGTATAACGATTTGTTATTTTTGCAGGATATAAATTTTTACAAGTGATACCAAACGTACATACTTGTTGAAAAAATTAGATCAATCACACGAATTCAGGGTTGTAAAATTTGGTGTGGTTCAGGTTCGGCTTAAGACCGAAGGGCTCTCGACTTCTTTCAGGTCAAGTTGAGTTGGGCTTTTTTTAAGAATAAAGAGGCACATGCTTAGCCCTAGGAGTATACTTCCTCGGGCTTGGGCCTAGGTTTCAAGCCCAAGCCTCACGGCAAGGTTGCAGATTAGGGATAGGGGCTTAGGTTGGGATTTTTTAATTTTTTTTAATATTTATTTTTATTTTAGAAAATTACTTTTATATGTTATGTCTATGTGTTTTCTTATTTATTTTAGTTTATAAATTAACTTATATTAATTATTATTTTTCAATTACTTCTATATATAATAATTTTAAAAAGAATGGTATATATAATTTAATAAATAATTGTTTATTATAAGTTTATATTTATAAACTCTCTTATAATTTTAAATACAACGGTATTTATAATTTAATAAAAAAATATTTATTGTAAGTTTATTTTTATAAACTAACTTATAATTTAATAAACAATAAATTATTATAAGTTTGTATTTAGAAACTAATTTATAGTTTAATAAACAATGGTCTTTATTATATTTATTTTAGTTTATAAATGTAAACTTTTAATAATCATTATTTTTTGAGATATTTGAAAATTAATCCTTTTTTTAGATCTCATAAAAGTTTTAATCCTACCAGAGTGTTTTTACTAATTTTAGTCTCATCATCAATCAAAATAATTTCTTGTGACTAATTTATTCCTATTTAAGATATTTTAC
Source organism: Heliamphora exappendiculata (assembly GCA_034768845.1). Classification (NCBI taxonomy): domain Eukaryota; kingdom Viridiplantae; phylum Streptophyta; class Magnoliopsida; order Ericales; family Sarraceniaceae; genus Heliamphora; species Heliamphora exappendiculata. The sequence goes on from JAOTRH010031778.1 coordinate 16,546, forward strand.
TTTCTTTTTTTTTTATCACATTTGAAATTTGAATTTGCTAAATTTACAATTATTGATGGTAAGGCTATTGAATCAAATCAAGGTGGAAGATTAGCAAATTCAAAATGAAAGACCAGCATGAACCCTAGCAACATCAACACACACACACACACTCTCTCTCTCACGCCGCCGCCCCTAGCTGCCGCAGTCGCCCTTCTCATCCTCCACCTAACCATCAAACGCTTCTTCTCCTCCATCATCCTCTGTCGCCGCAGCTAGGGACTTCTCCTTATTCGACGTCTCTGACAGTGGGTTGAATAAAGACAACTCATTGGCCTCCAACAACAGCGATCTTCGTGCTGTTGAGATTAAGGCACTGGCAACGACGAATGGTATTTAAAGATCTCGCTGCTACCGCTCCTTCGTCGCCACTTCTCTCTCTAGATCTGGATTCCTCCGTCGCCACCACTCCCTTCTCTTTCGGATCTAGACTTCTCTGTTGCCACTGCTCCTCCCTCCAGATATTGGCTCCTCCATCACCGACATTATGATTGCTATGAGAAATTTATCACTTTAATAAATTTATCACTTTTCTTTCACCCGACGTCACCATTACTATGATAAATTTATCACTTTAATTGATAAATTTATTACTTTTTAATTTAACTAATAAATTTATTATTTTAATTTTCTCGAGAAAATTCCTCTAGAAAAATTTCACAGTTTAAGAAAATGAGAAATTTTTACTAAAATCTTGAACTGATAAATCGGTTTAATAGAATGAGATATTTATCTAGAATTGTAAACTATTAAATTTTTCACGTTAATGTAATGAGGCGATCGGTGGGGAAGACGGAGTGGCTAGAGCTAGAGAATGAGTGGCCGGCTCGGCGCCAGATAAGGAGTGACTGACATTGGCGCCGGAGAAGATGGAGTCGGCAGCAACAACAGCGATGACAGCGACAAAGGTTGAAGCTAGTGATGGAGCTAAAGTTGTGGTGGCTACGGCATGAGATTTTTTGAGAGATTTTGGACGAGATTCTTAGGGCAAATTTTTTTTTTCCTTTTAGGAAAAGATCTGGTCAATTAAATCTTCTAAAAATTTAATTTAAAGGTATTTTCAGTAGATATTAATTTTATGAAACTAAATTTATTAAAAAAAATGTTAGATAGGACTAATCCTTAACTATCAACTGATAGTATAACCTATTCCAATTTTTTTTTATTTTTTACTATTATTTAATTTTTATACATTTGTTTTTCCTATATGTAATAAAATGTAAAAAAAAACGTTGATTCTCAGGTCGGCTCACAAGCTCCAAAAGTGAGGCTCAAGCCCAATCCACTGTTCTTCGAGCTCGGGTAGGCTGAGGCCTTGGCTCAACGGCCATATTGCTACCATAATGGGTTCGAAAGACCCACTTTTTTACACCCCAACACACATTATCCATTTTGCATTGATTTCAAATTACAACAACTTATTCAACACTAACTCTATACAGTGTTTATGTAAAGTTTTTGAATTTCTTTAATATAAATATTCTCTTTTACTCATTTAATTATATTAAGGGCCATTATTTTAATTAAATCGTCGATTTTTTTTTGTATCTTTTTAAATCTAAAATTTCATTGATTTGTCAAAAAAGATTTAATTCATTTTCTTTTGTAGAAAATAGCTATACTGTCCACAAATCTTCATCCCGTTTAAAAAGACAACACACCATCCATATTTAATAATTTATTTATTAAATATTAATCACTTATATGATCATTGGAATCTAATATATAGAAATGCAATACTATCTAACTTGAATAAAAAGTAAAAAGTTAACTTTTTATCGAGTTAACTAATTTTATAAAAACTAGCTTAAAAATAAATTTATCAAATAACTTACTTTAAATTCAAATAATTTTTTAACTCATAAGCAAAAAGCAAAAAAAAAAAATGGTAATTACCAATTAAGAATTTTATTTGATGTGAACTAAAAGTAAAGTGGATTTAGGCTTAACCCATGTTTGAGATCACTAAAAAGCTAATTGTTTTTTGCAAAAATGTTAGGTTTTTAAGCTATGGTGCTTGACATTTCTAAAAAAACTTACTAATTTTGTTTCATTTATTTTTTTTAAAAATCTATACAAATTCTAAGCACACTCATTTCTTTTGAGTTAAATGACTATAATATTTTCATAAAAAGTTTTTTTAAAAAATTATGCAAATATTTAAAATACTACAACTTAAAATTATAAAAAATAAAAATATATTAAATATTTTAATAGAAAGTGGAAAAGCACTACTTTAAACAAATTATCTCAAACGTTCGAACTTTTTTTTTCCCTCTTTCTAAAAATTCTTTTTAGGCATCTCATAAATCAGCCTATTTAGACATCTGTAGGCTTAGTCTCTTTTTGGATAACTTTTATAGTGGCTTTGTTTTGGCTTTTTTTTAGTAGCTCTTTTGGGTTTTGTATGAATTTTTTTGATTTTTTGGACTAAATGTTTTATTTTTTCGATTCACCATGATAAAACGAATCTAAACGTATAGCTGTTTTGACAAAAATTTAAAAAGTATGCTAAAGACGACAAAAAGTCACGTAAAAGCCTTAAAGTGACTTTTTATGTGACTTTTTTTGTCTTAAATAAATTTTTTAAAATTTTTTGGTCAGATTTTTTTACTTTTTTAATTTTTATATTTTTATATTTTTATAAGTTTATAAATTATAATTTATAAGTTTTAAAGTTTATAAGGTTATAACCTATTAATATTATTGTTAAGTTTATAAGTTATTAACTTATTATTTTATTAGAAATTTATAAGTTAGTTTATTATTATTATAAGTTTATTAATTTATTAATTTTTATAGTTTATAGTTTATAGTTTATATTTTATAGTTTATACTTTATAATTTATAGTTTATTATTATTTTTATTAGTTACCTATTAGTTATGTTTATAAGTTTAAACTTTATTTATTTTTTAGTTTTTAAATTTGTAGTTCATTTTTTATAAGTTTATATTTTATAGTTTATATTATTAATTATTATAAGTTTATTAGTTTAATATAAATTTATTATTACTTTATAAGTTTACAGTTTATATTATTATAAGTTAGTTAGTACTTAATTTATTATAATTTTATTATTTTTTACAATAAATTTGAATACTTCGAATTCGATAAAGTTTGTTAAATACTATCCATTAATTTTGATTTTAAAGCTAATCGTTTCAATGTTAAAATTTTACAATTAAATTTTGATTCAAAAAAGAATATAAAATAAAATTACAACAAAAGTTTTGAGACCTTTTTTTATATAATACAAATCTTTTAAAAAAACAATACATAATAATTTCCATCATTCAACCAAAGAATTTCCATATTTAGCTGTGCAAATTGTCTAGTGAACACTGGCAATGAAGATGCAATTAAAATTTATATAAGTAAAAGTGTTATCTAAGGGTCGGGCCAAGGGTAGGGCATCGGGCTTTGGGCCGAGCCAGCCTACGAGTTTAGAGTAAGTTCAGGCTCAAAAATTTATATTCGGGCTCGAGACGAGTTATGCTTTTCTCAGGTCAGATCAAATTCGCACAGTGTCATGTCTCGAAGGGTCTCGAGTCACCCACGGGTTCTGAGCCATTTTTACACCCTTAGTCGGAGCTCACTCGTGTTACTATAATTTGATTGAAAATATTTATTTTATTAGTCTCGTTGAGTAATTAATTCTTGCAAAAAAAATAAAATAAATCAAGTTAATTGAATATATGTATCCACATCATTGAAACATATTTGTTTTATAATTTATTTTTAAAATTTTATATGAATTTGTTCAATATAAATATGCTTCAATAGTACAGTAGTTGACTTAGTTTTTTTTTTTGCACGAATTAATTACTAAATGAGCCCAAGGAAACGAGCATTTGCAATCAACTTATTGTACGGACATCGACGAAGCTCACAACAGCTCATGTTGTGACTTGTCACAATGAATTCCTGACCCAATTGCAATAGGTCTCATATTTAATGTTAGTACTCACTTACATTTTACAATGGCAAACACAGGTATTTTTGAGGCCTTAGATAGAAAAAAAAAAAGAAAAAAAGAAAGAGTGAGGCTCAATATTTATTTAATAATTTTTCAACAAAAATTATTATTTTAAAGGCTAAACTACTAATTAAATCTTTAAACTCAAATTTGTTAATAACATATTTATTTAAATCACCGTTTGAGTGTAAATTAATTATTCAACTCTTTCTCTCTTTTTACATTTATTATATTCATTCAAATTCTTTTTAATTGATATATTTATAAATAAAATGAATACAATTATAATAGAAAAATATATCTTAGTAAGTAATAATTAATAATAGTAACTTAACTTAAATCATCTAATAATTATCATTTTCACAATCAAAACAATAATAATCAATATATTATGACACATTCTGTTTTTAAATATATAAAAATTAAAGTATAATACATATTTTTTTT
>JAOTRH010031809.1:0-21004 GCA_034768845.1 Heliamphora exappendiculata
CGGCTCATAGGTATTCGAACCCAGAGCTCTGATACCAAGTTGTCACGCCCCAAACTCCGGGCCACGTGAAACACCCAGAAACAACCAAACATATACCCAACCCGAGAATACACTCTCAAAATAAACCATACGTGCATTATATATAAACGCCGAACAGCAACATTACACGGCTCCAATGTCCAAAAATATGTTATAACATACATGTAATAAAAGAACAAAAATGGAAGACTACAATTCTTCCACCTCTCCAGCACCTCCAAATCAACTTCCGTGACAAGTACCTGAAGAAAATCAAATCCCACACCGTGAGCCAAAGCTCAGCAGATTCTAAACAGCACATGAATTATAAGCTAAACATGCTCGATAAACGAAGTGCAGTTTTCGACTCTCTTTCAAGCAAATAAAATAATTTGAAAACCGCTTTAGATCACGACTCACCAGAGGTAGAAAACCATTTTTACATGCAAGGGAAAGCGAGGATAAAAACTATTTTTGACTCATCAGAGCCTTGAAAATGATTCCAGTATTACGACTCCCGCAGGCCGTTAAAATAGTATTTTGACTCCCATAGGTCGATAATACAGTTTAATAAAATTGGTTTATCCGTCCCAAAATGCAATACAAGCAATCCATGAACACGTGCCACCTCAGGACCTCGTTTCAGCCTTCAGATATCGCACACACACGCACACATGTGCCTCATCAGGATCTCGTTTCAATCCGTCAGATATCGCACATACACCCGTGCCTCGTCAGGATCTCGTTTCAATCCATCAGCTATCGCACATACACCCGTGCCTCATTAGGATCTTGTTTCAATCCGTCAGATATCGCACATAGACCCGTCAGATATCGCACATACACCCGGGCCTCGTCAGGATCTCGTTTCAATCCGTCAAATATCGCACATACACCTGTTAAAAACACATATGTTTACCCATAGCACCCTTATACAGTAGTAGGGTCTTGAATCTTACCTCGGTGAGTTGAAAACTCGACGCCTCAAACTACGTGCAAAATCAAGCTTTGTCAAAATTGAAATCTGATCGGATGGTTGCGTATCCCACCGTGCCAAAAGTAAGGATCCAATGTTGGATCGTTGAAAACTGAGCCCCGGGCCCCCGAGAACTTAGAAAGAAGGCAGAGAGAAAATAAAAAACTTATTGAAGAAGTTTTCAAAAATATCTTTATGAAAATATCTAATTTCATATATTTATAGGTTTCCAAAATATCTTTTTTTGAAATTTTTCGAGAATCGCGCCACAACGGCCCACGGCTCCGGGAACCTACCCCGCATGCATATCTAAGCCCGATCATGCATCAAAAATAGTTAAAACATGCTGCAACAAAAACACATAGCGCGCGTCGAAAAACGCCGAAAAGAAAAACGGGTCAGGGTCTCACAAGGATGGAGGACATGTGACATTTGGAGACAACGCAAGAGGTAAAATCATTGGTATAGGTAAGGTCGGTAACAACTCTTCCCTATCTACTGATAATGTACTCCTTGTCGATGGTCTCAAACATAACCCCCTTAGTATTAGTCAATTGTGTGATAAAGGTTATAATGTAAAATTTTTGCATGATACGTGTATTGTTGAAAACAAAGAAAATGATCAAGTTTTATTTGTTGCAAAGAGATTTGAAAATGTTTACACTATCAATTTTGAAAATCTGCATTCTTAAAATGTTACATGTTTTTCTGCTGTAAATGAAACTAGTTGGTTATGGCATAGGAGGCTGGCTAGGTCATGCTAATATGAATCTCCAATCCAAACTTGTCAAGAAAGAATTGGTCAAATGTTTGCCTAAGACTAAATTTATCAAAGAAAAAATTTGTAGTGTTTGCCAATTTGGTAAGCAAGCCAAAACTAGTTTAAAAAAGAAACAAGAAATTTCTATAAATAGGCCTTTACAATTACTTCATCTTAATTTATTTGGTTCTATGAAACCCCAAAATCTTGGAGAAAAGCATATTATTTTGTTATTGTCGATGATTTTTCACGATATACATGGGTTTTATTTATTGCAACAAAAGATGAAGTATGTCGTGTTGGCCAAACTTTGTAAGAAAATTCAAAATGAAAGGGTTATACTATTCTACACATTCGTAGTGATAGAGGTGGAGAATTCAAAAATAAAGACATTGAAAATATTTGTGAACAAAATAGAATTTGTCACAATTTTTCTGCACCTCGAGCTCCTCAACAAAATGGGGTTGTAGAGAGGAAAAATAGATCTTTACAAAAAATGGCACGTTTTATGTTAAATGAATTCAAAATTCCTAAGTACTTTTGGGCCAAGGCAATTAATACTGTTTGCTATGTAATGAACCGAATTTTCATAAGATATCATTTAAATAAAACTCCTTATAAGCTATGGAATGGTGGAAAGCCCAATATTTCTAATTTTCATGTTTTTGGATGTAAATGCTTTATTTTAAATGATAAAGATGAATTAGAAAAATTTGATTCAAAATTCGATGAAGGAATTGTTCTTGGTTATGCCACTAATAGTAAAGCTTATAGAGTGTATAATAAAAGAACTATGACATTAGTAGAGTCCATTCATATTACTTTTGATGAAGCTAACCATTTCATTTCTAAAATTCCAGTTGATGATGATTTTGGCATTAATAAAGGAATATAAGAAATGAAAATCATTGAGGATAAAGGTAAAACAACAAAGTTGACAATGAACATATTAATCTACCAAAAGAATGGAAAACAGTGAAGGATCATCCTATGGATCAAATCATAGGTGAACCTTCACGAAGTGTAAGTACTCGTTCTTCATTAAAAAATATTTGTGATCATATTGCATTTTTTTCACAAGAAGAACCGAAAAATATAAATGAAGCTTTAGAAGATGAATCTTGGGTAATGGCTATACAAGATGAATTAAATCAATTTAAAAGAAATGAAGTTTGAAATTTAGTTCCTAGGCCTAAAGATAATACAATCATTGGAACTAAATGGGTTTTTTAAAATAAAAAGGATAAAAATTGAATTGTTGTTTGAAACAAGGCTAGGTTAGTCGCACAAGGATATAATCAAGAAGAAGGAATTGATTTTGAAGAAACGTACGCACCCGTAGCTAGGATGGAAGCCATTCGCATGTTATTAGCATACGCATCATATAAGAACTTTAAACCCTTTCAAATGGATGTAAAAAGTGCATTCTTAAATGGCTTGATAAATGAGAAAGTGTATGTTGAACAACCCCCTGGTTTTGAAGATCACATTTATCCAAACCATGTTTTTAAATTAACAAAAACATTGTATGGTTTAAAATAAGCTCCTCGGGCTTGGTATGAAAGGCTTAAATAATTTTTTGCTAGAAAATGATTTTTTTAGAGGAAAAATTGACACAACCTTTATTTACTAAGACTAACAAAGAAGTTATGCTCATTGTTCAAATATACGTAGATGATATCATTTTTGGGGCTACTAATGAGATTGTGTAAGAAATTTTCCATTTGCATGCAAAATGAGTTTGAGATGAGTATGATGGGAGAGCTCACCTTCTTTCTTGGACTCCAAATCAAGCAAGCAAAGAATGAAACCTTCATCAACCAATCAAAGTACGTACGTGAGATGCTCAAACGCTTCCAAATGGAAAACGGTAAAGTTTTGGGTACTCCAATGAGTCCCTCAACTAAACTTGATAAAGACGAGTAAGGAACACCGGTAAACACTAAGCTCTACCGAGGTATGATTGGTAGTTTACTTTACTTAACTGCAAGTAGGCCTGACATAATGTTTAGCGTTTGTATGTGTTCACGTTATCAAGCATGTCCTAAAGAATCACATTTAATTGCTGTAAATAGAATATTAAGATACTTGGTTGGCACAGTAGATATAGGCTTGTGGTATCCAAAATTTACATCTTTTGAAATGATAAGTTATTCTGATGCGGACTTTGCTGGTTGCACAATTGACCATAAAAGTACTAGTAGCACATATCATTTTTTAGAAAAATCACTTGTCTCTTGGTTTTTAAAGAAACAAAATTCTGTAACTTTATCTACCCCTGAAGCCGAATATGTGGCTGCAGACAGTTGTTGTGTACAAATTTTATATATGAAACAACAACTAAATAATTTCAAATTAAAATATGATGTTGTACCAATTATGTGTGACAATACAAGTGTGATAAACATATCTAAAAATCCTATTTTGCATTCACGAACAAAACATATTGAAATACGACATCAACATTAGAGTTGGACTTATAACTTTGAATTCTTATCCTCAATATTAGAGTTGTAATATATGCTTGTGTGGTCCCCCCCTCTTTCCTAGATCTCGGGCTCAAAAAGTTTAAACGGTCAGGCCGGATCCTCTTACCGAACTTAAGTTCGAGATTTCATTTCTTTTGAGATGTTCTTTCTTTTTTATTCGTATCTTGAGTTTGGGTAATTACATGTTGCGCCGCTATTTCAGAATTGCTGAAACTGTTTGGCTCCACAGCCTGCTTGGAATACTGCCGCTGCATTGTTGGAAACCAGCGGTTGTTTGTGATTAGGTGCTGCTGCGTTGGGAAAAACAGGCCAATCTTTTGAAAATAGCAGCCAATCCATTGCTTTGTTTTGGAAATTGTGCTATTCTTTGTTTAGCAACTTTAGGCAGCATTTGGCAAGGGTGCTGCGTTGCTTTTTTGCTTCTTTTGATGCTTCTGTTTTGCGCCGCTGCCTAAGGCATCGTTTGGCTGCTGCAGCAGCTATTTGCTTCCCTTTTTTATAAAATCCAGAAAAAAAAATTCTAGAGAGACCAAAAAAAATTGCAAAGCAAACACCGAAACCACTGCCGGTTGTCGTCTCCTACCACCACCGGTTGCTGCCGCCTTCGTTCTTCCATATCTTTTCTTAATTTTTCTTTCTAATGAACTAAAAAAAACTTATGGAACATAAAATATTTTACATCGAAACCTATGTCCCGCAAGATCACATTCGATTTAAAAGAAATTAATCTATCACGGTCAACTCCCGTGAATAAAAAAAATTAATTAATCATCATCCACGCATGCAATCAAATATGAAAATAAATGATGATCATAAAACTGGGATTTAAAACGCCTGCAAAACAAAGTTGGCAACAGTTCTAAAACTACTCGACCCCGATAACCGTAAACAAAAAACAAAACAGCTCTGATACCAATTGTTGGAGGAAAAACTACCAAGATCATTGTTTTGTAAACGATTTTCGGTAAAAATTAACTGGACGGGCAAACGCCAAAATGGGATCCAGATAAAACTTTTGACATCAAACGATCAAAATAAAACCCGTGCAACCAAAGTAAATTTAGAAGAATACCTTTTGTCAATCGATTCTTCAACTACGATTTGATTCCGAGTTAAAGCTCATGTCAGATCTTCTACTGTATTTTCTTACGTGATCCACAAAAGTAATTTGGGCTACGGACTATCGAGAACTCGTACCGATAGAACCTAGATATATTTAGTCTTGAAAGACAAAATATGATATATCAATGTATAAAAGTGGTTTAGTCTACCCGCATATATATAGGGCTACAGCAGAGACTGGAAAATAATTATGAATAATACTTCTAGTGGAACACAGATATCTACCAGTAGTTTCTATAATGATGGAAAGACGCAACGATTTCTGTAATTTCCATAAAATACTGAATTACAGTTCACACCACTAAAGAACTATAATTGCACTCGGACCCACAATCTCAATACCTTCTTGCATTGAGTTCCTGTTATTAAATACTAACCATTTCTCCCTACGTTAAGATCCATGATACCTGCCAATTAAATTTAATTACTGACAATTTAATTTAATCGGCATCTTGATATTCCTTAATCCTTTCCGCTTAACTTATTTGACCGTCGAATAATCAGATCCACCTGTAGGGTTTGGCCCGGTCAAAACTTATAAGCAATTAACTGGGTATCGTCAATTTCGATCTTCCAGGACGTGGATTCTGTCAATAATTAATATTTACCATATAAATAATACCGCTATCCAACTCACCGGGAATATAAACCCATATAAGGTCGCACCCTCTAATGAATCAAAACAACGAATATTAAATATATACAAATTAATAATTATTTTAGGATTAATAGAATAAGCACTATTCATAATAACCTTAGGGTGTGAATTAATTTATATAGTCAGTATAAAATTAATTATCTCAAATGTCCCGTTCAATACACACAAAGTGTATTGGTACAGAGAGTCGAAACAATAGAAAAACTATTATCTGTTCCCCGTAACCAAGACAAGCCTACTAAAACTATGTGCCACAGTCGTACTGATGGTATGCTCATTTTTATTTAAACCGTGAACATAAAATTTATATTCTGCAAGAACCTAAAATCTGATCTTCTGTGTGCAAATCATACTTTACACACCAGATTAAATATTATACAGAATATTGGACATCATGCATATTAAAGAAATGATACACATACATTACTCATAAAAATTTTCATAAAATAAAAAATTAATTTTATTAAAATAAAATTAAATACTAAAAATATGATTTTTAGTATATCAACCCTAATAGGATCCACATGTGGTTTAGGCAGCAATGTTCTGATTGTAATTGGGCAGCAATTTGCTACTAAAATTGGGCGGCAATTTTGCTACTATATTTGGGCAATAATTTTCGGATTGGAATTTATGATAAAAGTGTTAAAGAAGTGTTTTGATCCCTCAATGTTTTTGGGCTTTTAGCCTTGGGTAATTGGGATCAACTGAGACTTTTCTAATAATGGATTGCAAACTGGGTACATATGGATTTAGGTCTTTTTGGATGACCCCGTAATGCTTCATGTTGGAGGTTCTTTTTTATTTCTTTCTAGCCTTAGCTTTCATGGATCATATCCTCTCCACCCTTCCCTCTGAGGAGTGTGTTTCCAAATTGAGGAACTGAGGTTGCTTTGGTTCGGATAAGGAACTATTTGCACTTTTGGCTGGGTACCTTTGGTGTAGGACTTATAGTGGTCTTTGAGCAGGGTTTTAGCTGATGGTATGCTTCATCTGGATCTGATGGTAGAGTTTTTCTTTGAGGTGGCTTAGGTTTTCTCTAAGTTGGGTTCTTTGGGGTTGTTATGTCCATAGCTTTTGCTGACTTGTAGGGGGCTCTCACCACTTTTGTTTGGGGCTGTTGGTAGTTTGCTTTGCCAGGATTTGATCTGGAGTTCTCTTGGGTTGATCTGTCTGTTGTTTCTTTCGGCTGGCTAGGGACCCATCTACCTCCGGCACTTATCTCTTAAACCATTGATGGTTCCCTTTAGTTGTCCTTTGGATTTGTGTTTTGTTTCCTTTGTGGATCTGTCATTAGAGTCTTTATTTGGCTGGGGAGGTTCCTGAGCTTTTGAGTTTTGGTTATTCACTCGGCTTTATAGAGGATCTTTGGCAGGATTTCAGAGGAGAGTATGTCTTTGATTAGCAGATCTTCAGCAGGGATTAGGAGTCTTTAGTATTTTAGAACGTTGATTCATTTTGTCCTTTGTTTGTAAGTTGTTTTTTTTTCCTATCCATGCGGGTTGTGCGTGGAATCAACCTTGTTAGGAAGTTTTTCCCTGCTGTCAAGCGGGGGTTGGGTGTGGTTTTGTTGTTGATGTTGTTAGATATTTTATTTATCTTAGATTATCTTTGTGCGAGGAGGAGTCCTCCTAAATGTTAGTTGATGTAATTACCTGGGATATGCCCCTTTGAAATATGTACATTTTTCTTTTCTTTTATGTTATAATTAATTACCCAGAAAAACAAACAAACTTTAGTCAACAAGTCGCCACTGTTTTTTACTAGATGTCAAATCTCCAATTCAAGGCTTCTACTGTATTTTCAAATGTCAAAACAAGAATAAAGTGTGGACTTTAATCTATCGTATTCTTCAAAACCTCTCTGGCCACATGTTATGTGGTTTTCACAATACATGAAAACCCTAGACTAATTAATGCATAATCTAGCAACTAAGTTTTATAACAGCATATAAATAAACTACAACATGGACCTGTAAAGTAAATAAAGCATGGACTTCTAATGTAATTATGAAATCCTACCTCAACCCAAAAATAATTTCATAAAAATATAAATTATAATTTATTTCACTAAATAATTATAATTGAATTCCTAGCCTTATTCTCCAAATTGAAATATTCGAACTCCTGTTATTAAATACTTATTTTTTCTATGCATTAAGATTATAAATACCCGCCGATTAAATTAAATTAGTGATAATTATATTTAAGTGGCATCTTTGAAAAATCCTTAAAACATTTCGTTTAACTTATTTGACGTGTCGAATTATAAAATCCGTCTATAAGGTTTGACACAGTTAAAACTTATAAGCTTTCTTAAAGGGGTATTATCAATCCCAATCAAGAAACGTGAATTCTGTCAATAATTAATATCCATCATATAATTCTGTTATCTAATTCACCGGGATTATGGACTCATAAAAGATCACATCATTTAACGAATCAAACTAACGAATATTAAATATTCGTGTTACGAACCCTTTTTAAATATGGCGTCCGTGGCTGGCCAGTGACTTAAAACTCACCAAAGACCTCAATTGTTCTTTAACTTTCACTTAATTTTGCAAATTGCCGACTTTTATTTTTTTAAAGAATTCTCAAAAATGAAAAGAGATGACGTGTTGATAAAAACTTAATTTTGTTTTTTTCCATTCAAACTTTCCTAAAATCTAATTTCAAAAGAAAATCCCAGAGCTTACTATTAGTGCACTTAACATCCAACATTATTTAAAATATCCATCCATGTGCTAAATACAGAAATGCAAATTACAGGAATTTAAACAAAAAACATGAACAAAGTAAATCTTTCTTTCTCGAGTACCACTTCCTTTGTTTCGTCATGTGTCACCTGAAAAATGCTAACATCCATTAGCCACGCTAGTGTGAATTCAAAGATATCAAAATTTCTAATTTTTCATGAATTATCCAAGTTTAATTTTATATAGTTAGAATCTTTTCACTTTGTGCTAAACATCATACCAATTTTCATCTTTATTCCATCCAATCTTCAGTATTTTCCTACTCCCGAGTCGAAACCTTCCGGTATTGTTGTCTTGTTCCCCCGAGTAGGGACCTTTTGTGTTATTTTTCTGTCTCTTCAGAGCAAAGACCTTTAGTGTTATTTTCATGTCCCTCCAAAGTAAGGACCTTTGATATTCTTTTTGTCCCCCCATATTATGAACATTTTGTTATTATTTTTTTGTTCCTCCGAGTAGGGACCTTCCGGTTTCTTTACTGTCTCTCGCATCGGGACCTTTCAAATTTTTATCAATACATTTATTGTATATGCACAAAACCCATGTATACAGAGGCTTACTGGCCCGATAAAAATATAGTAGACATTCATGGCTTAATTTTTATTTCGAGATCTCATACACAAGTTAAAAACAAAATCAAGAAATCAAAATATCTAAGAACTCTCGAATCAAAACTCAGCTGATTAGTTCCCATCCAAAAATTTCTACTCGATAAGCAACATACAAAAATACTAATAATAAAAACATTCTCATCGTTTGTTAAATTCCTAAGCTTCTACAAAATATTCAATTTTAAACTAATGAGAAAGTCAGATTGTAGAGAATTATTCTAGTACAATTTTTTTTTTTGGTAATTAATTATAACATAAAAGAAAGAAAAAAAATGTACATGAGTCCAAGGGGCATACCCCAGGAGGTTATATCACTTACCAATCATAACACGAAAACAAAAAACAACAAAACCTACATAACCCTCGCTTGGCAGCAGGGAAAAGTATCCATGCACAACCTAAAAGGATAGGAAGCAGCAAAACCAGCAGAAACCGCCACCACCAAACCACACAGAAACAATTCGGATGACTAAATCAACCAATTCAGTCGACTTGATATTTGAAAGTCGAACGACAAAAGCTAACCAATCCAGACCTAAGTTATTGGGGAAAGGAATACCAGTTTAAAGGACCACCAGAGGATCTTTTCTTTTTCTTTTGCTATTACTATCCTTAATTCCTGAATTTTGCTTTGCGGTAGAGGCCAGAGTTACACACAAACCTTCATCCACGACATCCAAGAGAGCTCGGAATGAATTTGAAGAAAGAACTCCATAAACCGCTTGCTCCCTTACACCCACATCAGCTGACGTTGATAACTCCACAGTAGTAGCATCAACCTCTGGCACCTCAGCCACATCTGTAGAAATCTCCCTTGCCCTGCTCAACCCATCTGCACAAGATGCCACAGCATCCTCTTGTTCTTTACCAACCTGAATCCGTACGCACTCGTGCTCCACAAGAGCGACCTTACACTTACAAAGTTCATAACCGAGAGGAGGGTTCTTTCCCTTAGTAAACACAAGTTCAACTGGATTGGTAGGGGAAGGAAAATCTTTAGGATTACATATGTGGCAAAACACTTTACAAACTGTGCATTTGGGAGGGAGCCACTGATACTCCACCCGGACAGCCACCTCGTCACCATTGATTTTAACTATCACCTTATTCGGGAGTTCATCTCCTACAGAAATTTTAATACACACCCTTGCATAGTCTAACCTTTTCTTGGTTGCTGTGGCTTGATCAGCATGTATATGTTTACCAATGGTACTACCAATCTTGCTGAGACCTGAAGCAGTCCAACATTCCAACGGGAGTTTATGAAGTTTAATCCACACTGGGATTGAAGAGGGTTGAGCTGTAAAGGGAACTAACATTCTCCTTCATTTCGTTAGAACCAAATAACAATGGGAGAAGAAATATGGACCTCCCTCTAAAATTTTCAGCTTAGTGGTTTCATCTTTAAACTCAAAGAGAAAACACGACCCTATTTATTTAATCGATTCTGGAGCATGCTCCTTCCACACTGCCCTTGCTATAGCACTGAGGAGATTATATGGCATTTTTCCATCTAGAAAATACCCAATATGACAATGATGCCAAGGGTTAGGGTCAACATCAGTCTCATCCAGTTCCACAACAACTTCATTACCACGTTGCATATTAGAAAAATGCTCAAGTTTCATGACTTTAGAGGGAGCCTGAGCCTTGAAAAGGAAAGACCAGTCTTTAGGTTTACCTGGGTTAGGATAAGGGGCTCGAGCATGTGAGCCCGTAGGGTGCTCGCTGGAGTCAGGTGCAGAGGGGTCAGAAGTATCCCCAAATCCAACCACAACAGGGGT
Organism: Heliamphora exappendiculata; assembly: GCA_034768845.1. Taxonomy (NCBI): domain Eukaryota; kingdom Viridiplantae; phylum Streptophyta; class Magnoliopsida; order Ericales; family Sarraceniaceae; genus Heliamphora; species Heliamphora exappendiculata. The sequence goes on from JAOTRH010031809.1 coordinate 11,174, forward strand.
TGCTACACGTGAGGTATTAGGGTTCTCTTGAACAAGGGAGGAAGAACTAGAGGGGCAAAGATCCAAAATGGAACTCTGTGGGTATGTTGGAGAGGGAGCCGCGAAGCGAAAAAAAAATATTTTTGAATCGACATCGTGATCGTAAAAAACGACATATGCGATTTTCATGAAAAATGAAAACTATAACGATTTTAATAGTTTAATACCTTTATGAAACTTCTTAAAAAGTTTCAAAAATTCCGAATACGTTGAAGACGACCTTGCAATCTTGTCACATATGACCCGGACGCACTACGATGATCACGATGTGTGGGCACCGATTTCGATCGAAGTGTTCTTCCTCCTTTTGATTTCTTCTTGCACAATAATCTCATAAAATGCAAAATTAATTGCCAAATAGGAGAAGGGGGCGGCGGCTATGTAGGAGTATTAGGGTTAGGATTTGATTAATGAGCCTTCTTTTAATATATAAGAATATATTAAAATTATATTAAGTATATACTCTCTTTCCTAAAAGGATATAAAGAGATATACTTAACATAAATAATCAATCTCATCATCTTCTAGGGTGGGCCACTTATGGAGTAAACCCTAGGTGAGCCAAATACCAAAATCGCCCCTCATTAATTTAATTTATTCTTCGAATGTCCCCAGCGGCAAAACCGGCATTCCAATTAAATTAAATAATTATCGAAACCAACAAGAAAAATATATGTGCGTATTATGGGCTACGTGAGGGATCACGAGGAAGTCTAGGGCTCGGGCTAACCGTACGAGAAAACCAGATATCCCTAACTCTGTCCCCGAGTTAGATCATTTCCCGTACGAAGCAGAACTTATTCCATTAAAGGTCCTGACTGAACTCCCGGCCCTAACTCAAATTATGTCTTGAGTTTTCAATTATTAAATGCACAGAATTCTCCCCACGTTTAAGATATGAATTTCTGATAAATAAATTAGGTTACTGACAATCCGATTTAATTATCCTCTTCTCCTCGCAACTGCACCGCTTAACCTTTTGATATGCCGGATTCGAAGATCCACTATACAGGTTTAGCATAATCAAACCTATAAGCAAAATACACGAGGGAAAACTCCTCAACCTGAATTAGAGGTAGTTTCCGTCAGCTGATTATCAATCTTCGAACAAATAATGCCAGTACCTAGCTCATCGGTATTGTTGATCTCATTGAGGCAATCTCAACCATTGATGACTCAAAATACTGTACATCATCAAAACACAATTGATCAATCACTTCGGAATTAAGAGTTCGTGCAATACATGATAATACGGCATGTGAAATAATTCATATAGTCAGTATAGAATCGATCATCCCGTTGATCCTGCTCAATACACTCCAAGTGTATTAACATATCGAGCTCGAACATCGAATTCTCAAAACCTGAATTCGATCCGTTCGACCCAGCCAAGACCAGTTACTATAACGATGTACTACAATCGTACCAATGGAATGCCCAGATCCATTACGATTGTGAGCCTACCTGTATAATCTGTCAAAACCTATGACCCGATCTTTCGTGCAGCACGCACCGAGTCAAATACTTGATAAAATATACGAACTATGCATTCATACATCACAAATATAAATATAAAATTATAAATTCAAAATCATCTCAAATGTTTCTCATTAATATGCTAGGAATCCAGAATAAAATACATAAAAAGCATGACTTTTCAGTATACATTCCCAACAGGGTAAACCTGTAGTAGGGGACCACTAGGCTTTGATTTAATTTCTAAACTGAGAAGAACAGGACAAAGTGCTGAATACGGTTGTGGAGAAGCTGTGACCGCCGCTTGGACCCTCTCTACACCAAGAGGCGAAATAGGGCAGAACTTAGAAAATGATTGTGGAGATGTTGTGGGTGTCACTTTCGGTCTCGGATATGGAGATTGGACATCGTGTAGAATGGAATGAGGATGAGAAACTCTCCCCTGCTTCAATCGAACTTCATTTGAATCAATGGCAAGAGACAACGAACTAGCTACCATGGTTGTTGTAGGTGAAACCTCCATTTGGGGGTTCACCAAAAAAACGCCGATAAGGGTGGCCAGAGCTTGGAGTAAACACCGGAGGTGAGAAATGCCACCAGAGAGGTCGCCATTAGTGGTGGAAGCGTCAGGACGACGGCTACTAGCTGGTCGGCGGTGACTGTTGCAGAGCACGGGCTTCGCACACAGCGTCGCACCGTGCGTTGCACACAGTGTAATGATTATCCGTATAAGTTTTTTTTTGTACAATCTTTTGTATACCAATGAAAACTTTATAATTTTGTCAATTAGAAAAATTTTGTAGTTTATAATTCAAAATATTAAATCTTAGACAAAAAAAATACTAATCTTAGTACAACACTCTAGTACAATACTTATTTTATTAAGAAAACATAAATTAGATTCTTAAAATGTTTATTTATTTCATTTATTCTTTCTCATAAAAACACTTAAAATGTTTATTTTATACATAAATTTTTTTATTTTAAATCTGTTGGGATTTGAACACCAATCCCCAAACGCGAACGGAAGCAAAACCACGCACAAAAAGACAGAAAATAAATAACATCGAGAATTTCCGTGGTTCGGCCCACACCGGCCTACGTCCACGAGCGAGAGAGAAAATTTTCACTATGTCGTATGTGAAAGAGTACAAAACTCGACTCCCTTCTCTCTACCAGCTAGCCTCTCAATTTTTTGACTCCCAATATGAGACCCTAGCTATCCTATTTATAGGAGACTACCAAAACAGAAGCTGCTAAAATAACAATAGGACAGCTACTAAATCAACAATAGAAAATATGCTAAATGATCAATAGGACAGCTGCTAAATAAATATAACTTCTAAATCTGATATTGAGATTCGAGTAAATCCCAACAATCTCCACCTTGGCTCGAATCTTTCCGCCATCTTGAAGAACTGTCGACAATCCTCGACCTGCACGCCCTTCACCTTTTGATCTGCCTGTAGCCTTCTGGTAAGACGAAGGATCTCCACCTTGACTTGAATTCTTCAAACCACCCAGAAGATAATCAGCATCGCTGTCAATTCTACCGTCGTCGTCATCGTTGATCTGTCACACCCAAACAGCATGGCCCATACCTCTATACCGAGGTGCCCGCACCCCAACCCGGGTGCCCCACAAAGCTCACTACTTTGTAGAAGAATGTGGCCCCATCTCTCCCCCTTTGTGCACACAATGGGAGAGATCACAGCCACTAACCAAATCAAGAGCAAATGAGACTCGCTTCTGTCGAGGTGTACACCTGTCCGTCACGCCTGTCGTTTTAGTCTCGTTGCTCGAAGCTTTCCTGTGAATATCCAACAATTGTTGCTCTTGCATCTTGCCGGCATCCTACACGCAATCTGATTTGCTCACCTACGCACTTGTACTACCTCGTCGCTTTCGTATACCCTTGCGCCTATTCCGTGTGCTTTTCTGCAACTGTTGTTCACTCTGATCACCCTTACACTTTTTTCGTGTACGTCGTCTACCTGTACTACTCATTTGATGTTTAGCAGTAGCTCCACCTGTCACAACATTCTGTACGAGCCTGTATAGGTTGTCAATCATCTGTCCCCACAGTACATCCCTATTTTCCTTTGAAACCCAAAGAACTCCACCTCCTTATGAGAACCTGCAACGTCTCGAATCCAGTAATCCTAGAGAAATCAAGTTCTTTCTTAAATTCGGCACATGTCTAACCCCAATCAAGATCAAAACGGTCCCATCAAGTCTGCAAAACTGCATTGTCCCTATACCGACAACTCTGCTCACTGTATTGTTAGTCATCCTGACAGTAACCCCGTCGCATGCCTGATACATATTAAAATACTCTCTGACTGCACACATGTGAAACGAACACTCAGAATCTAATAGCCAATCTGATTTTCTCATACATGAAGTAACTGTGAACACCTCTAATTCATTATAACCGGAGCCCTCTGGAACTGCTGTCTCTGATGATTGTTCTTTTTCCTTGTCTGCCTTGTACTTCAGACAATTCCTATTCAGCTGATCTTCCTTGTCACAATAGTAGCACTTTCCTTTGTAACCTCTCGACTTGGAACGACCTTTCTTCTTGGACCCATCTTGCTTCACTATCGCCCTACCTCTGACTTCCCTGCTGCCTGATACAACCATGATGCCATGTCCATGTGATATGTCACTCTCCCTCTTCTTCAACATTTTATGAGATATGAGAGCAGCAACAACCTCATCTAACCCTAGGGTATCTTTCCCAAACATCAGTATAGTCCTCAGATGCTCGTATGATAAAGGCAATGAAACCAACAGGAGAAATGCTTTATCCTCATCTTCGATCTTCGCGTCGATAGAATTCAATTATGTTAGTATCCTGTTGAATTCGTCCAAGTACTCCATAAAGTTCGCTTCCTCTGTCATCTGAAGTGCATATAACTGCTTCTTTAAAGACAACTGATTCGTCAATGTCTTGGACTTGTACCTGCTCTCTAATTTAGCCCAGAGTTCTGTTGGATCGCTTTCGTTGATGACTTCTCGAAGAGTGCTATTACCGAGATACAGCTGAATCGTGTTGTTCGCCAAGTCCCGCATCTCTTCCCACTCTACATTTTTTATCATTTCTGGTTTCTCTAACTTATTCCTGAGAGCCTTTATCAGTCCTTCACGCGTCAAAATATTCTTCACTCTTTGCTGCCATAAAGTGAAGTCGTTGCAGTCGTTAAAATGTTCAATCACGAAACTCGAACTTTTTAACGCCATTAGATTTGTCTGATAATCTTCACAATCTGAACTCGTTGCAATAACAGATATGTGTAATCCTTGTTCCACGTAGCCCAAATTAATTTTGATTGTACCCGATCGCTCCTGATTGTACCCGATCACACCCGATCAATTCCAATCAAAGTCGATCTGTCCAATTCAAATAAACGGTGCAGAAATCGAAAAATATTTAAATAATTAATTTCGTGCTCCTACCACACTTGATCAAAAATGTTTTTTTCCAATCAAATCTATATCAATCCACAAACTCAATCACAAAAGCCAGGAATAAAAGCAAGCTTTACCCAAATGTCACACTGGATTATTTCCCTTTTGAATCAAATCTATTGAAAAATTAAATCCCTGAAAATCACGGAAGATTTACCCACATGCCACACTAGATAAAAACCCTTATCAAATCCTTATCAAACCATTGATAACATCTCTTTAAAACAAAGGAAATCTTTATGTAGTTTTTATCTTTATTTTTTCTTTAAAACAAAGGAAATCTTTTATTTTCGTCAAAATACTAGTTTTAGTATATTACCCGTAGTATGTAAACTTTTACTAAGGAAATCTCATAGAAACAGCATCTAATACTTGGTCCAAACTTAAACTAATCAAGAATTCAAAAACTTGGATGTAAAAAAATCTTTTATTTTACAGTACTTTATTTTCGTTAGAAAATTAACTTAACTTTAAAGAAAATATTTTACAATTTCCATTTTCGTCAAAAAAAAAATCTTTACGTTCTAAATTTCTTAATCTTTTTAAAATTCTTGTTCTTTGTAAAACAAATCTTATCACTTCCTATGATTATTTTAGAAGAAATTTGCAAACAAACAATTTCCAAACACTCACAGTACACAAAATGAAACACACACACACACACTATCAAATACACAGTTTTTAAAACAGAAAAAACACAGTTTTTCTTTTTTTAATAAAAGCTTGATTTGTTGACTTTTTAAATTAAGGTATATTTTGTAACCAAACACACACACACACACACACTCTTTGTTTTCTCCGTACAGTGCATATATTCACGCATATGTACTATTTAATTTTTATTTTTAAAAAATATTTAATCTAATCAAGACCATTAAGACCATTAGTTATTCAATTTAGATTCAAGTAATAAGATACTAAAATATTATAATAATCCGGTCAAGTTCCACTGTTATTGATCATATTAAATAATTAGTTTTTTTTTTTTTACCCACTCTTTCCATATCAATACTTTAGACTGCAAATCTCATCACATAACTCAAAATCTACGTGTTGAAAACATAGAAATAGAATAGGATAGAGTATTTTCAAAATAACAACATCACCCAACTGAACTAATCACAACTAGTGTACCAAAATAATATAGGCCCTCCCACACACATTCAAGGCCCTACTCGTGGCATCCATGGCAGAAGGCGTGCTATTGCCCGTCCGTTCCTTAATGATTTCATTCAACAAACATTTTTTTTTTCTTCTTCGTCTTCATATCATTATTTATATCTACACACACGCATTCCAAATGCCAATATGCACGCAAATACTTATATTTTATAAATACATATGTATACAACTAACGCATTCAGCAACAGCTTGTTGCTCTAATCTCTTTAAAGAATGTCTAGAAGAAGATGGTGTCTATTAACTGGGTAAAACTATTGAAAAATAATATCTCGCACACATACATAACAGACGTTAAACAAACAGTCCATCATGAACTATCACACAGTGCATATATTCATGCACTGCTGGAGCATTCGTGGTGAAAATGGGTGGTGGTCTAACGGCAGTGACGGTGTGTGTGCAGTGGTGGTGCGGTAGTGGTAGTGCCGGAGTGTGGTGGTGGTGGGTGGCGGCATTATATATATAGACATAGAGAGATATGAGAGAGAGAGAGAAACCAAAAGGGAGGGAGAGAGGAGGTGGCCCGCGGCAGGGTGGCTGGTGGCAGCATGGGGCGGTGACAGGGTTGTCAACAGCAATGACAGTCGTGAACGACGGTAGCGGTGACCGGCACCGAAAATGGTCGCCAGTAAGAGGGGCGTCAAGTGCAGGGCTTGCTGGGCTGTTTTATTTTTCTTTTCCTAACTTCCCAATTCTCCTCCCCCAAAAACCTAATTCAGAGGCTGAAGCTACTATAACCTTATATATATATGAGAATAAATTCTATATGGATTGGCCGTAATTGGAGATTTAGAGACCACCTTTCCACGCTTGCCAAATCAACCAAATGAGAGAAGGCCAATTTTCTCTCCTATTTTTGCTCTCTTTTTTGATTTTTTTGTTAAAAAATAAAGCATTATATCTAAATATATTTTTAATTGACAATAAGATTTTATTTGTTTTAATGTGAAATATTTTTTAATAAAATATTTTACTTATTATTCACTGTTAATAAAAAGTCAATAAAATAAATTTTTAAATAAAATATTTTACATCATAAGATGAAATTATTTTTTGTAATAAATTGATAAATTGTTTTTCGTTTTTTTATTAGACATGTTTTGAATATGATCATTTTTAAATTTTTAAAATTTTTTTGTCGATTTCTAAAATGAAGATACATAAGCCCGGTAGTAACTATTGTTTAGAAAAGTTTTTTTAAATACTTTTTTATATGACTTTTTTTTATCTTTAATGAATTTTTTTTTATGTTAATTAGTTCATGCAATGCCTCATTTTAGATTTCTCTCGCTAGCAGAAATTATAAGATTTTTTTAAGACCACTTTAAGACATTTTTAAGATTTATTTTCATTTTTAATAAAAAAATATTATTTTTTGAACTAACGTAATTTTTTTATTAAAAAAGAAAAAAAGGCCTTAAAAAAATTCTTAAAATCGCCTTTAAAAAATCTTATGATTTATTGTAATGATAGAAATCTAAAATGTGTCATTGTATCAACTAACATAAAAAAAATTATTAAATACAAAAAAAAATCACATAAGAAAGTCTTTATAAAAAATTATTCCAAATAGTAGTTACCACTGCCGTTGATTTATGTGTCTTTTTTTTATAAATTAACAAAAAAAATTTAAAAATTTAGAAATAATCATACTCAAGACACTTTTATTTAAAAAATAAAAAAAAACTTATCAATTTATTAAAAAAAAAAACAATTTCATCTTATGATGTACAATATTTTACTTAAAAAATTAATTTACTCACTTTTTGTTAACTAAATAATAAATGATAAATAAAATATTTTACTACAAAATATTTTACGTTAAAATAAACAAAATTTTATCATCGTTCAAAAATACATTTAGATCTAATACTTTTGCTTTTTTTTCAATAAAAAAATAAGATTATAGCAAGAATTGGAGAGAGAAAATTAGCCTTCCCTTAATTGGCTGATTTGTCAAGCAATGCAGGGGTCGTCCGTAAATCTTCCAATTTACGGCAAATCCGTATAGACTTTATATATACTGAAAGTGAGGCTCAGGTTTAATGGGTTACAGTTTAAGGGTTCGAATAATTAAGGCTCAACTTAAAAGGGATTAAAACCCTTTTTCGGTTACACTAAATTAATATTATTAAAATACTTATATTAAATTTTGTATTTATATCTTAATTAAATAAATATTATTATTAATTCTCATAATAAATTGGTATTTATATTATAACTCACTAAATATTATCATTATTTTTATTATACACATATGTATATATGTGCGAGTATATATATATTTTTATCAATAACTAAATTAAATATCATTATTTTTGTACTAAATTTTTAATTAAATGGTATATTTGTATATGTAGCAGCGATAACCGACACTTAATAGCGCAATTATTATCATAATTATTTATTATTATAACTACTTATTATCATTATTTGTTTAATTTAACTAATCGTATTATTTATTTTTTTCCAAGATATCACAATACGTGTCTAAAAATTATTTCGAGATTAAGTGTTACAACACATTTTCATATATAGCGTCTGTGATCAGTCAGTGAGTCAAAACCTACCAAAGACCTCCTTGTTTTGAATTTTACCGACTAAATCCTTTTTTTTCTATTTAAATAATCTCATTTAAAGTAACCCAACTTGAAATAAAAATCACTTATTTTTTGAAAAGAGATTATTCCCAGTAAATTATTTCAAAAATAAACATTCAAAGTTTCTAATAGTGAAATTAACATCCAACATTATTAACGCATGGTAACATATGTTAAATACAGGAATAGAAATGCAAAGTACAAGAATTGAAATGAAAACATGAGCACATTAAAACTTTTTTTTTTGGCTACCGCTTTCTTTATTCTGTCATTCGTCATTTGGATGATATCAACGTTCATTAATAATGTTATGTGAATTTAATGATATCTAAATTATTAATTATTTCACAATATCATAATGATATATTTCAATTTTAAATTTTTAGGTATCAAATTCATTTTCAGTATTAAGGCGTAAACTGTAACCATAATCAGTTTTAATAGGTCAACTGTAACCGTGATCAGTTTTAAAGCGTCAACTGTAACTGTAACCAATTTTAAAGCGTCAATTGCAATCGTAATCAGTTTTAAGGTGTCAATTGTAACCATAATCAGTTTTATGACGTCAATTGTAGCCGTGATACCTTTTTAGGCATCAACTGTAACCGTAATTGTTCTCGGTTCTAAGGTGTCACACCCTCTATTGAATTCTGGAATTCAATAGCCAATGAATTCACAGATTCCCCATGAATTCATTGGTCATTGAATTTCAGAATTCAATAGCAGAAGTCAATTGCAATTGAATTGGCAATTCAATTGGCAATTAAATCCTGGAAATCAATACCACTCATAGTTATTGATTTCCCTGTAACCCCCTCCATGATGGAAGGCCTATATATATGCTGTCATCTTACAGTATTTAGGGGAAAGAAGAGAAGAAGGCAAAGGTAGAGGTAAGAAGAGACAGAACAGAGGAAAAGAGACGGTAGATGTGAGAAATGAGAGATACAACTCAGAGTATATTGCAAACTATAAGAGAGAGAAATACAGATGGAGTACGTTCGTAGCCGATCCTTGGTGGTGTTCCAACGATCGTGTAGCCGTTTTATCCTGGGAGAGTGAC
>JAOTRH010031820.1:0-21003 GCA_034768845.1 Heliamphora exappendiculata
ATTGATTATTTAAAATTGCAGGTGTAACTTTCATGATCCGGAGAAACAAAGCAGTTTTTGCTATACCTGTCGTATTCGCTCGTCATGTTTTCTATATACTCATTGCAAAACGATTGCCGGCTGATTTTCTTAATTTGGACTATATCCTGTATTGAAGCCAGCGGTACTAGACCAGTTGAGTCCCCGAAGAAACCTGCAGCGCCGATGGATCGAAGCTTTTTCGTGACGCTCGGCTGCCTATCAACAAGCGGATCGGCGAGTTGCAGTAATTTCTTATCGACGTCGTCGTTTGATCCGGTTATGCCCTTGCAGAAGAAAACATTTGCTGCAGCATGCGCCAATACAGACTTTGCATTTGGCCCACGAAGCTCTAAAAAATTGTAGTCATAAATATTAATACTACTTGCATCTCTCGCGTCGAGCGCAACAGCCGATACTGGACTTGCGTACACGAGAGCTATTATCAAAAGCGATTTCATATCATACCTAAACATCAAACTTGACCTTGCTCGAACGGCTCATTTTTTGTAGGCTTCGGCCAGGGAGATTGCAATGCCTAAAGCCGCTCGTAAAGATGATCTTGGGTCCGAGCATGATGGGTTTTCTGCTTCGAAAGCCACCGAAGGATCGCCTGATATAGAAATCAACGGAATGCCGGCTGTACGAGTTGGAGATGCGTTCGAGGCCCACCCCCATGATAGGCATTTGAAGGATGGTTCTTCGAGTGTGTGGTTGAATGGCAAGAAAGCAGGCCGCTTAGGCGATCCGATAGATTGCGGGGGAAAGGTCGAACAGGGCTCCCCGGATGTCGACATAGGCGATTGAAAAGCGCTCCCAGCAAAGCTTAGAGTGACCAAACCTCGTTCGGCAGCGAGCTCTACGAGTTCCCCGGCCTGTTTTCCGATTCGACCTCCGCCGAGCAGGCGATGAAATACCGCATCCAGGCGACCGAGACCGGCTACGAGACGGTCGCGGCCGCCTCCACCGTGCGCACGCTCGGCCCCGGCCAGCGCTTCACGCCGCAGGACGTCGCGAACCCGTCGGACAGGTTCGCGCAGCAGGTGCTGCTGTCGATCCGCCACATCGCGCACGACCAGACCTACGAGGCCGCCGCGACGAGCCGCCCCTCATACGACAACAGCTTCACCGCGATGCCCGCGACGACGCCGGCGACACCGCATCGCACGATCCCGCGGCCCAGAATCGTCGGCTCGCAGATCGCGCTGATCGCCGGCCCCGACGGCGAGGAGATCTACACCGAGCCATACGGGCGCGTAAAAGTTTGGTTCCCATGGGACCGCGAGGCGCAGAAGGACGGGTCGGACACGCCGTGGATCCGCGTCGGCCAGCCACCGTAGACCAAATTGGGCCGGCACCACCTGGGGACACCAGGTGATCCCGCGCATCGGGATGGAGGCCGTCGTCTCCTACCAGGAAGGCGATCCCGACCGTCCCTTCGTCACCGCGCTGCTGCCGGACCCGACCAACCCCGTGCCCTACACGCTGCCCGACAACAAGACGCGGATGGTGTTTCGTTCGAAGTCGTACAAATCCTCCGGCAACAACGAGATGACCTTCGAGGACGCGACCCCAGGCGGTGCGGTTTCTCATCCCGACGGGACGGTGGACTACCCATCAGCTGGAGATTAGTCGACTTTCGCTTCGCACACCCAATCGCTTTCAGCCGCCTTGTTCCGGATTTGCAAGCTGTGTTGAGTCGGGTTCGCTTACACAATCTGCTCCTCCGTTCTGCGGGCAGCGGCAAAAGAGTTACTAGTGGCTTGGGACGATAGAGGGTCTTGCCGATGAAGCTTCTGTCATTTCACGGCCGCATGGGCCGGCAAACGTTCTTTGCCCTGACCGTGCTATTGGACCTTATCGGTCTAATCTTCGTTATCCCCGCAGGAAGTGGAATTTTGTCTCTGATTGACACCTATCGTATTGACGTGGGTGTACCCGTAAAAGACATTTCAGATTCTATGCGGAATGTTCAATTGCCGGCATATGCAGGATGGATTTTGTTGATTATCGGCCTCAGCGGCCTTATTTTGGTCGTGCTCGGCCTGATCGGGATTTCAGTTCGGCGTCTGCACGACTTAGGCTTAACCGGTTTTTTTGTGCTGCTCCTACCAGCGTTGCAAGTTGCGATAGGTGGCATGCACTGGCCGGACTTCCCTCTATTAGGGCCATCGTATTTTCTCTGGACCCTCATCCTCGCAGCGACGCCCGGCTCAAGCGGATCAAACGCCTTCGGATCAAATCCTGCGGCGTGATTGCGTTGTTTGTACTCTGAGTGCAGGCTGCCGTTTTTTCCGGAAGGCGCTGGTGACATCGGCCCGCGTCCATCCGGCGCCGGCCGCCTGGCGCGCGTCGGGCCACGTCGCCGTTCGGCCCCGCCCAGCCGTGCCAAAGTCGCCGTACGCGACCGCCGGGAAGGGCCAAAGTCGGCGATCGGCGCCCTCGAAAAGGGCCCATGCCGCCGCTCGCCGACATGTGCGCGAAATGCCCGCGAGCGCCCCCATCGCGGCATCCAAATGTTCGTTCGGCCGATCGTGTCGGCCGCGCCGCCGCCCGCCGCCTGTCATCCCAGCGTTGCCGTCGCTTCCTAAGCTCGCCGCACGGTTGCGGCGTCCGCCCTTCCGTGTAGTCTGTCCCTATTGAACCAAAGTCGTATTGCGAGGTGACCGGTGACGTCGGAACGCGTGCCCTACACCCAGTCCGGCCGGATGATGGCGATCGAGACGCCGCTCGGCGCGGACGTCCTGCTGCTCGAGCACCTCGCCATCGACGAGGCGATCAACGGCCTCTTCACGATCGAGGCGCAGGTGAAGTCGCAGCGCGACGACCTGTCCGCCGCCAACCTCATCGGCGCCAGCGTCGACGTCCGGCTCAAGCTGAAGGACGACGGCACCCGCTGGTGGAACGGCTTCGTCACCGAGCTGCACGAGGGCTCGCTGACGTCGAGGGGGACGCGCTCGTATGCGCTCACCGTGCGGCCGAAGCTGTGGACGCTGAGCCAGAAGAGCGACTGCCGTATTTTTCTTGGGCAGACGAGCCCGCAGGTCGTCGAGACCTTGTGCAAGGAGCACGGCATCACCGACCTCGTGATGCGCATCACCGGCAGCCCGATCCCGCAAGATTACTCGACACAATGGAACGAGACCGACCTCGCCTACATGCTGCGGCGCTGCCAAGAGGATGGTCTCTTCTATTGGTTCGATCACCAACAAGGTAAGCACACGCTGATCGTCGCCGATCACGTCTCTGGCTACGACAAGGCCGCCGATCCGAACGTGCGTTTCGCCGAAGGGTCGGCCGCGCAGGATCACATCTCCGCGTGGCGCCGGCGCTTCGCCTTCACACCCGGCAGGCGAAGCGGGAGGGATTGGCAATTTCTCACCATGTCGACGCCCGAAGCGACGCAGGACACGTTCGCGAGCGTGCCCGGCAACGCCCAGGCCGAGCTCTACGAGTTCCCAGGCCGGTTCGCCGACACCTGGGGCGCCGAAGGGATGATGAAGAACCGCATCCAGGCGACCGAGACGGGGTTCGAGACGGTCGAGGCGATGTCGACCGTGCGGACGCTGGCACCGGCGCAAACCTTCACGCCGCGGGACGTGGCGAAACCTTCAAACAAATTTGCACCGCAGGTCGTCACCGCGATCCGCCATGACGCCACGGACCGCACCTACGAGACCAACGGCGGCCAGCCCGCCTATACCAACAGCTTCGAGGTCATGCCGGCAGCGACGCCGGCGACACCGCATCGCACGATCCCGCGCCCGAAGATCATCGGCTCGCAGATCGCGCTGATCGCCGGGCCATCCGACGAAGAGATATTCACCGATCAGTTCGGGCGTGTGAAGGTGTGGTTCCCGTGGGACCGCCGCGCCAAGAAGGACGGGTCTGATACGATCTGGATCCGGGTCGGGCAGCCCTGGGCCGGCGGAACGTGGGGCCACCAAGTGATTCCGCGCGTGGGGATGGAGGCTCTGGTCTCCTACCAGGAGGGCGACCCCGACCGCCCGTTCGTCACGGCGCTGGTTCCGGACCCGACCAACCCGACGCCCTACCCGCTGCCCGACAACAAGACGCGGATGGTATTTCGTTCGAACTCTTACAAGTCGACCGGCTTCAACGAGATGACCTTCGAGGACGCCACGGGCGGCGAGAACATGTTCTTCCATGCCCAGAAGGACCACACGACGCGGATCGAGAACAACCAGACGATGAGCGTCGGCGCCAATCTGGCGAAAGTGGTTGGGCAGAACGAGGCGTTGACCGTGGGCGGCAACCAAACGCAGGAGATCGGTGGATCGCTGAATCTAACGGTCGGAGGCACAGGAGCAAGCGCCATCGCTTTGATGGCGCCGCTCATGAGCATGGCGCCCACGACGACCGGTCTTCTGATGCAGGCCTCCCAGATCGCCGACGGGGGCGCAAGCGCCGCGGCGCTTGCGCCGATGCTGCCGCAGCTCGGAACGTCGATGATCGGGATGCTGGCGCAGGCAGGGCTGCAGGCACAGCAGAATGTTGGGAACGGGCCAAGCCCGAGATCAGACGCGGGCACCGCCTTGGCGCAGGCTGGCGGCCTTTTCGGAAGCGCAACCGGCTCCCTGTTTGCGCAAATGCCCGGTATGCTCAACACGATCGCCGGCTCGATGCGGACCGACAACACCGGTGCCGTTCATGTCGAGCAAATCGGTGTGTGTCGGGTGACCAATATCGGCGCTACGCTGGCGACGCGAACGGGCGCGTCGACATCGCATTACATCGGCGACAGCTTATCGACCAACGTCGAGAATTATTGCTCGCTTGCGACCGGGAAAGATTCGAGCGAGGTCGTCGGTGGGGGCAAGGCGATCTCAGCCACGACGTATGTCGACATTGGCGCCGCCCAATCGATCGTTCTCATGGTCGGCCAGAACAAGTGTTCCATCTCGATGGACCAATCGGGCGCGATGATGATCGTGGCGGACCAGCAAATCGTCCTGAAAGGAGGATCGGCCGAACTGGTCGTTGGACCCAGTGAGGTCAAGTCAAATCCGATGCCCGTGCCGGGCACCGCCACAGCTAGCCAATCGTGTCTTCAGGACATGGCGGCGGCGCAGGTCATCCTGTTCAAGGGCAGCTAGACACTTCGAATTCTAGGATCGGCGAGGTCGAGATGGACGAGCCTGAGAAAGACCGCACAAACGATCTGGCTGAAAGATTGAGAGCTTTCCGCGCAAACATTTACATGGTGTGCGACGGCGCGATCATGCCGAACCTGAAGAAAGCGTTCTCAGAGATAGGACTTGAGGCAGTCTCACTGTTTTCCGGAAAGCTCGAGCCCGCGATCGTAGATGCCGGCCCTTGGATGATCCCCGTCCGCGGTACGAGACTCGAGGCGGCGCTGGCGCTGGCCAAGCGCAATAAGGTCGGTGTCTGCTGGGTCTCCGATTGTTCTTCGGAAGACATGCTGCACCACCTGCGCGGCTTGAACATCGCGCGCTTGCCCGACGGATCGATCTGTTATTTCCGGCACTACGATGTCGATGTCCTCTCGTGGATTGCGGAGCGGATCGATGAAGAACAAGCTTCACGGTTGATGGGGCGGGCACGCGGCATCGCATTTGCCGGCGGCGTCGCATTCGGAGCAATCATCGACCGGCCGGCGTCGCTGCCGATTCCCAAGCCGGGCCCGATGACCTTTTCGGAATCACAGCTTCTTTTGTTCGAAGAGCGAGACAACGACAGGTCGCGCGCAGCGATAAAGGATTTCCTGCGGTTTTCCTTCCCGGACGACCTCGCCGAGGAAACAGACACAGACATCATCCGATACGTAGCAGTCCAAGAGACACAAGCCAAAGCCGTGGGTTTGCAAACGGAATACCATATTGCGATGTGGACGCACGTTTCCTTTGCGACACGTCGAAGCTACATCGGCGACAAATCACTAGCTGAGCGTATAAAGCAGTATTGACTCGATATCAACAAGGAGAATAGGACGTGGGAGCTTTAGACGATGCTTTCGGGGCGATACAGGATAAGGAAATGCAAGTTCAAGGCGGACTTGACAACGCCGCCTCCATAGCACGGAATAACGACGTTCGAGACGCCGACGATTATATTAAGCGATATAATAAAGCAAATAGCCTTATAAAGAAGACGCCGATGGGGAGCAACTGCGCTGTGTGCCAGCTCGCCTACAAGATGGGGCAAACCATAAACAGTCTTAAGCAAGATCCCGGCACCGGCGAAAGTGAATTGGCACTTTCCATGAAGGGTGGCATCGATGTCGGAGCCGGCGCCACCGCGGAAATAGAGCATTCCTACAAAGTCAATACTGTTAGCGGGACTTACTATTACATTGACAGCAACAATCAATGGATCAAAGCTACGGCCACCCACGCAAAGAAGGGCGTCGGTGTCGCGGACAAAGCTACAGCTGAGGAAAGCCTAAATTTTGGCGTTGTGGCAGGGGGCAAGCTTTCTGCAAGCGAAGCGGTGGAACTTCCACCCAATACCGGGCTTGAGCGGCCATGATGACCACGTATATTGCGGCCATATTGATCTCGGCCTGCTGCTGCTTGGCCACAATCTATCCATCAACAGATTCCAGTGTAGCCTTCTTTCTCGATAAGCATCGCGAGCGTCTCATGTCTATCAGTATTAGGTCTGCAGTATATTATTTTGACGGCGAAGGAAAATTGGAGAATTACTCGGGCGGAGCAGATCAGCGCGAGTTTCAGAACGAAAGAACACGATCAAATATACCTAACCTCATTATTTTGTTTCTTCGCGAAGCAACGCCTGTCGATATTGCTGCAGAGAAATTACGGCATTTAAGTATTGTTGGAGACATCGGCCAATTCACTCGCGAAATCATTACGTTTCAGAACTCGATGAAAGATCCTTCATTGCAGCTTTCTTCGGGGACGTCCACCGCTGGCGTCAAATATAAGGATGGCGCACCGGTTTTTGTCTCTGTCGTGGTCACAAAACTTCCACCAAGCTTGGAATGGAAGGAGCATTCGATTGCCTTTTCGATCAGCGAGGCCCGCAAGTATTTCGCGGACATGAAACCGTAGTAATCCTCAATGCAACCGCTCGACGACCTCGATCGCAGTGAACGGGTCGAACGCGATCGGCCAGAACCAGTCGACAACAATCGGCCAGACCGCGACCTAGGCCTGGGCTACGGCGCATGCAGTTCGACGGGCTGTTCTGTTGGTTCGAGCACCAACAAGGCAAGCATACGCTCGTCGTCGCCGACCACGTCTCGGGCTATCGCGATTCCTCGGAGCCGGAGGTGCGCTTCTCGCTGGGCTCGGCGGCGCAGGATCACATCACCGCATGGCGTCGCAGCTTCGCCTTCACGTCCGGAAAACGCAGCGGCCGCGACTGGAATTTTCTCACGATGAGCGCGCCGGAAGGCGATCAGACCTCGTTCGACATCGTGCCCGGCAGCGCCGCCACCGAGCTCTACGAGTTCCCCGGCCTGTTCGCCGATTCGAGCAGCGCCGAGCAGGCGATGAAATACCGCATCCAGGCGACCGAGACCGGCTACGAGACGGTCGCGGCCGCCTCCACCGTGCGCACGCTCGGCCCCGGCCAGCGCTTCACGCCGCAGGACGTCGCGAACCCGTCCGACACCTTCGCGCAGCAGGTGCTCACCTCGATCCGCCATGTCGCGCACGACCAGACCTACGAGGCGGCGGCCACGAGCCGCCCGTCTTACGACAACACGTTCACCGCGATGCCGGCGACGACGCCGGCGACGCCGCACCGCACGATCCCGCGGCCAAAGGTCAGCGGCTCGCAGATCGCGCTCATCGCCGGCCCGTCCGGCGAAGAAATCTACACCGAGCAATATGGGCGCGTAAAAGTGTGGTTCCCGTGGGACCGCCGCGCCAAGAAGGATGGATCCGACACCATCTGGATCCGCGTCGGCCAGCCGTGGGCCGGCACCACCTGGGGCTACCAGGTCATCCCGCGCGTCGGCATGGAAGCGGTCGTGTCCTATCGCGACGGCGACCCCGACAAACCGTTCATCCTTGCGCTCTTGCCCGATCCGACCAACCCGGTGCCCTATACGCTGCCCGACAACAAGACGCGGATGGTTGTTCGTTCGAAGTCGTACGAATCCTCCGGCAACAACGAAATGACCTTCGAGGACGCGACGGGGGCGGAGAACCAGTTCTTCAACGCCTCGAAGGACCAGACGACCAACGTCACCAACAACGCGACCACAAGTATCGCCGCGAATGAATCGAACTCGATCGGCCAGAACCAGTCGACGACGATCGGCCAGAACGCGACGACCGAGGTCGGCGGCTCGATGAACGTCACGGTCGGCGGCACCGGCGCCGGCGCAGCGGCGATGATGGGACCGCTGATGGGGCTCGCCGGCATGACCTCTGGTCTTCTGACGCAGGCGATGGGCGCAGCCGGTGGCTCCGGCGGCGGAGGTCTCGGGGCTGCGCCCGGGTTGAGCCTCATGTCCTCGGCCATGAGCATGGTGCCGGCAATCTCGGGCGCCGCGATCGGCGTTCTCTCCTCCGCCGGCCAGTCGGCGCAGTCCGGCGTCGTCTCACCCTCGAATCCGCTCGCCGATGCCGGTACCGCGCTGGCCTCCTCCGGTGCCTCGCTCGGCGCCGCCGTCGGCAGCCTGTTCGGCACGTCCGGCATGCTCAACGTCTCGGTCGCCAACACGCGTACCGATTCGATCGGCGTCGCGCATGCCATGCAAGTCGGCACCAGCCAGGCCATCAACATAGGCGTGACGAAGAACGAGAACGTCGGCCAGGCGCATACTCATACAGTGGGGCAGCAAATGATCGTCAACGTCGGCCAGCAAATGCAGCTCAACGTCGGTCAGATATTTCAGATCATCGTCGGCGGCGGCGCCTCGACGTTGACGATGGACAGCCAGGGAAATGTCTCGATCACCGGCAAAACGTTCACGACCGACTTCTCCGATCAGGTGACCCACTGGGGCAAGGTCATCGACCTCAATCCGTCAAAGTAGGAACAGTTCGATGCTGGTCCAGAACGAGACCCCATTCGCGGCGATGGGTTTTGGGCAGTTGCATCGCGACGGCACCCCTATGGCCGTTATATGCGTGCGCGCGACCTTCGATCTGATGCCCGACGGCGCGCTTGTGCTGGCGAACAGTCAAGAGATCGTACTCACCGACGTCTACGAGGGCGATCCGCACCGCACACCGCTGATCCGCGTCGGCGACCTGATCCCGTACAAGCCAGCGGCTGACGTAACGCTGATCGGCACGGCATATGCGCCGGGAGGCCTCCACGCGGAGAGTTGGCAGGTTGCCCTCTCCGTCGGTGTGCACGAGGTGCAACTGCGTGTACACGGCCCGCGACAGTGGGAGCCGACACTAAAGCTATTGAAGCCGACCTGGAAGCTCGGCGCTTCCGAACCTGTAACCAGCGTCCCGCTCGACTATCGCTTCGCCGCTGGGGGGCGTTTCATCGGCGATCCGGACGGCCATGGCGATCCGCGCAACCTCATCGGCCCAGGTATTCTTCACGAGGATTGGACAAAGCTTGGCCGGCCGCTTCGTGCACCTCAGATCGACAGCTTGCGCGTGCGTGTAGTCGAACCCTTCGCAACACCACAGCCGCAAGGGTTCGGCCCGATCCCGCCGTTCTGGTCGTGGCGGCAGAAGCACGCAGGAACCTATGATGAGGCTTGGCAATCGGCACCAGAGCGGCGACTGCCGGTCGACTTCGACTATCGCTTCTACCAAACGGCGCACGCGGATTTGGTATTACCGCATCTTGTCGGTAACGAAACGGTGCGGCTCGAGGGCCTTGTCCTTGGCGGAGCCTCCCTTGCCTTTACACTCCCCGACCGCGTTCCGATCGCACACCATGCTTGGCTCGACGGTCGCCAGGTCATGGCGAGGCTCACTCTCGACGGGTTGCACCTCGATCTACGCCGGCCCGAAGGGCCGTGGCGGATCGACCTCACGTGGCGCGGTTGGGTCGCGCAATGCCCAGCTTACATAGGCGCGGCGCTGACTCTTGCGAAGACGAACGATGCTCTAGGCTTTCCTGTTTCCGGCGTGCACGGTCTCGCGGAGCCTGAGGCGATCGCATGAGCCTGCCACTTGAGGGATCACGCGACGTCCACGATGGCATCATCATCTCGATGGTGCCGGACATCTGCCTGACCCCTTCTGGTGGCGGCATGGTGCCAGTGCCTTACACAATCTGGTGTCGTCAGGCAGACGCGGCGAACCTCGCTAACAGCGTGCGCCAGACCGACGACCGCTCGCATGCCGTCGCTTCGATTGTGCAACATTGCTACGGCGACGAGCCAGGGACAGGCGGGGGAATTCATTCCGGGACGACGGGCGCAGAGTGTACACCTAAGACGTGGTCGCAAACGGTGCGCGCCGAGGGGCGCAACATGGTGCGGCATACCGACGAATGGTGGATGAACCATCGCAATACTTACGGCAAACTTCTTTACACTAAAGATCTTGAGGTATACGGGGCACCAGAGCCAGAGACAATCAATCCGCAAATGCGGCCACAGACTATTAGCTCCCCAACGAGTGCAGCATCTAAGCTGCAGACATCGCAGCTTACCCAGGCAGACGCCGCGATACCCGAGGCGGGAGGCACGGGCGGCCTCGGCGGATTAGGCACAGGTATCTGGGTTTACGAAAGACTTCGAGGCGTTTCAAAGGGTCTTGTAGACGGACTCAGTCATGTCAGGACCTCACAGAAAAATTGTCCAACAAAGTCTTTCTGCTTTGCCGGGCCAAACAATCCATCACAGCTTGCTGAGTACAATAAGCAATTGACAATGCAACAAGAAACATTGAATTCACTAGATCCTTGTCATTACTTGAACAATAGAGCTACTTATAAGACCTTGGGATCCGACCAGATGCAAAATCTTTCAGCCAGTGCACGACGAGAGGCTCGTCAGGACTTTGTTCAGGGAGGCGGGAATCCCTCGGGAATGGCGGCCCTGCACTGCCTGGACATGGTTGCAGGCGGAGATCCGGGGGCCATTTGCGGGCTCGGAGATGCCGATGTAAACTCCAAAATCGGGAGCGACTGGAAAAAAGTTGTGCCGTCTCTTGATGCGCATGCTGAACAACGCTGCGCACAGCAGTGTGTTGGCATGGGTGCGATGTTGTATATATGCTCTTCACTTAGTGACTAGACCCGGCGGAGGGAGCTGTCTGCATGGATGGATTTTCGAAACTTGTAGAAGAATTCGGCGAGCCGCAACACCGGAAAATTGTCCCTAAGTTTGAGGCAGAGAGTTACAGGGGTCGTGTGCCGGAGTCATTAATAGAGTTTTGGATCAAGCATGGTCGGGGCTGCTATCAGCGCGGCAAAGACTGGATTTGTGACCCTGCACCTTTCGTATCAGTTGTGGAAGCTATATTCAAGCATGATCCGGAAATCGATCCGCTTGATCTTGTCGTCTTTCATCGCTCCGCATTTGCGGACTTAACGTTATGGAATTCTCGGATAGATGGTCCTGTGACGGTCAGTCTTAATACGGGGAAGGTCTCCGTATTCGGTAGAGATACATGGATAGACGAAGCTACGAAGCTGAGGCATTCCTCAGATTTTATTATTGGAGCTCTTATTTACAGATCAAAGTACGTTGAGGCGTGGGTGACCGATGACGATCAGGACATGCTGCCAATCGCTATCGATCATTGTGGCGAGTTACAAATTGATGAAGTCTATGGTTTTTTTCCTGCGCTGCAAATCGGCGGCGGCAACAAAGTCGAGAATCTTCGACGCGTGAAGGCAGTCGAGCACTTTTTATTTCTGACCGAAATAACGGAATTTAAGTTGATTAGGATGATATTTCCAAATCCAGGCGATCCTGGCGGTTACCGTCGTGAAATAGTGCGTCGCATAGGCGCACAATAAGGCTTTTCGCTCGGCGACGACCCCGCTCGGGCAGAACGCGACGATCGACGTCGGTGGCTCGATGAACATGACGGTTAGCGGCACCGGGCCCGGCGCGGCGAGCCGGGTTCAGCGGCGGATTGTCGGGCGCGTTCGGGGCGTTGTCCGGCGCGGCATCGAGGTAGCGGGTAGCCTCGCCGGCGGCCTGGGTGGCCTGGATGTCGTCGGCGACGAGCATGGTGCCGGCGATCGCCGGCGGCGCGATCGGCGTGCTTTCGAGCGCCGGCCAATCCGCGCAATCCGGCGTGGTCTCGCCCTCGAGCCCGCTCGCCGACGCCGGCACGGCATTGGCCGCCTCGGGCGCCTCGCTCGGCTCGGCGGTCGGCTCGCTGTTCGCGATGCCCGGCATGCTCAACGTCTCGGTCGCCAACACCCGCACCGATTCGATCGGCATCGCGCATGCGATGCAGGTCGGCATGAGCCAGTCCGTCAACATCGGCCAGACCAAGATGGAGACCATCGGCCAGGCCCACACGCACACCGTTGGCCAGCAAATGATCGTCAACGTCGGCCAGCAGATGCAGCTCAATGTGGGCGAGGTGTTTCAGATCATCGTAGGCGGCGGCGCCGCGACGTTGACGATGGACAATCAGGGGAACGTGTCGATCACGGGCAAGACGTTCACGACGACATTCTCGGACCAGGTGATCCACTACGGCAAGGTCATCGACCTCAACCCGTCGAGCTGAGACCGCGATGCTCATCCGCAATGAAACGCCCTTTGCGGCGCAGGGATTTGGCGATCTCCATCGCGACGGTATGCGGATGGCCGTGATCTGCGCACGCGGCGCCTATCAACTGACGGCGGACGGCGTGTTGCGACTGGCCAACAAGCAGGAAATCGCGCTTGCCGATGTCTACGAGGGCGATCCGTTGAAGACGCCGCTGGTGCGTATCGGCGACCTCATTGCCTACAAGCCGGGTGCAGACGTCACCGTCGTCGGGAGCGCGCATGCGCCGATGGGGCGGCCGGCGCCGAGCTGGGAGATCGCGATCGCGATCGACGACCACCGCGTGGCGTTGCGTGTGCACGGCCCGCGCCGGTGGGAGCCGACGATACATCTCCTGAAACCGACGTGGAAGCTCGGGCCGTCGGAGCCCGTCGTCAGCGTCCCGCTCGACTACCGGCTTGCGTCCGGCGGCCGCTTCGCCGGCGATCCCGACGGCGAGGTCGACCCGCGCAACCCGATCGGCCCAGGCCTGCTGCACGACGACTGGACGCCGCGCGGCCTGTCGCTGCGCGCGCCACAGATCGACAGCCTGCGCGTACCGGTGGACGATCCGTTCGGGACCCCACAACCGCAGGGCTTCGGGCCGATCCCACCGTTTTGGTCCTGGCGCGAGAAGCACCTCGGGACGCGCGACGAGGCGTGGCAACGCGAGCGCTGTCCCCAGA
Organism: Heliamphora exappendiculata; assembly: GCA_034768845.1. NCBI lineage: Eukaryota > Viridiplantae > Streptophyta > Magnoliopsida > Ericales > Sarraceniaceae > Heliamphora > Heliamphora exappendiculata. The sequence goes on from JAOTRH010031820.1 coordinate 13,352, forward strand.
TGCCCGAGGATCTATCCTATCGCTTCTTCCAGACCGCTCATGCCGACCTCGTCCTGCCGAGGCTCCACGGCGACGAGACCGTGCGGCTCGAAGGGCTCGTACCCGGCGGCGGCGTGCTCGCCTTCAGGTTGCCGGGCATCGCGCTCGTCGCGCGCCACGTCTGGTCGGACGGCCGCGCCGTCGATGCGCGCCTGACGCTCGACGGGCTTCATCTCGACCTGCGCGAGCCCGAAGGCCCATGGACGGCCGATCTCACCTGGCGCGGCTGGATGGCGCGTTGCCCCGCTTACCGCGGCGCGACGCTACAGGCGGTCTCGCTCGCCGAGGCAACGGGGCTTCCGGTCTCGGGCGAATACGGACTTGCCGAGCCCGAGATCGCTGAGGCGTCGGCATGACCTGGCCGCTCGAAGGCTCGCGCGAAATCGACGAGGGGATCATCATCTCCGAGCCGATGGATTGGTGCAAAAGCCCGACGGCCATCGTGCCGTATCGGCTCTATGCGTTCCAACGCGAGGCGATGAACCTCGCCGACAGTGTGAAGCTGACAAGCGACCGAACGCACGTAAGAGAGTCGATCGTCTTGAAAAGCTACGGAGATGAGCCAGGCGTCGGCGGCGGCGTGATCTCCGGAACCCACAACGCCGAATGCACGCCGAAGACGTGGTCGAGAAGCGTTACCGCCGAAAGCAGAAACATCGTCCGCCACGACGACGAATGGTGGATGAACCATAAGAATACCTGGGGCCGCTTGAATTATGTCAAGGATCGAGGTTTATACACGACTCCGTCTATACAGTCAGTTAACTCAAGGATGGCGCCATCGCCGGATCAATTTGAAGCTCTTTACGACCCAAAAAATGGAGGCAATACCAGTACATATGATCCTACGAAGAAGTCTAATCCTATACAGATGGAGGAGCCGAGCCCAGAAGAGAGAGTTGGAGGCTTTGTTGGAAAGGTGTTTCATGATATTATGCACCATCATCGAGACGGTGCCAGGATCAGCCAAAAGTTTCGTCAAAAACTATGCGAATGGGCTTGCGCATGTTTGCAAGATAGGGGAAGTTCGCGAACCTACCAAGGGTGCGTCGCTGCCAAAATTCGAAGCGAGTATTACGTGCCAGGTAGCACGCATCCTGCAGGGGGTAACCTGCGACCTTACTCGTTGGACGGCCCCATCCCGGAGGCAAACTGGCAACAGACCGGCCCAAACAGTTACGGGCTCGTCATGAGCCAAAGCGAGCCCACGATGCCCTCGAATGCACCTGTCGTGTCAGGCGCACCTCGTCCCGATATTTCATACTTCAATTCCGGCAGTCTAGAATATATCTACGAGATGAAGTTTCCCGGAGACACGCCCACTCAGATGCAAGCAAGCGGCGCTTACGAAAACGTATTGCAGAGTCAAGGGCTCGACCCAAATAAAAGCCTCATAAAAATAAACGTCGAGGATTGCGCTTGCTACAAAAATGGGAATTTTGGCAAAAAGGGTTGAAAAGGTAGTGGGGCGTCGTCATCGAAAACTGGAGTGTCATCCGTGACTGATTACACAACTACTCTGAAGACAATCGATGAGATGGGGATCGAACGAGATCAGCATGGACGCATCGCCTCAAGGATCGGCGCAACTCTTTCGTTGTATTTTCTAAATGGAGATCGAGAGGACACAAGAATCTCTTTGAATAATATCATCGAGGAGTACTGCAGAATATTTGAGGAGGAAATAACTCATGCCAACATCGGAGGCTCACGAAAAATGAAGAAAGTTTCTCTCGATGAAATTTTGGAATTACTGAAAAATCTTCCCCTAAGAGAGTCGGGCAAAGATTTTTACTTTAAGGTTCAGAAATATTCGACTTCTGAGCGAGAAGACCCATCGCTTAATAGCGTTGTCGCGTTTGCCTTCGGTAAAAAGTCTTTCAGGCCCTTATCCGGTGTGAAAATGCATTTCCCAGCTCAATTCTTGCTCCAAGACTTAAATCGTTTTTGTACTTTAATTACTCATTGGTCGGAAAAGATACACGCCCATCACGGCACTGCAGGACTTGGCGTACTCACGATGCAGGGCGACGAAATACACAACCCATTACATTACCGCTTTTTGAGCAAATTTCCTGGATTGGATTTTGACGCCATGGGAAGCTTTTGGGCGCGGACTGCAGGCAAAGGCAGCGATCACGTGCGAGCGTCGAACTGGCTGACAATCTTGTCGTCACACTTTATACAGGGGCTCGGTGGCCTAGAATTTATTGAAAAGCAAATTGGCTGCGATGGAGCATGTCTAAAGTACGATGGAGGAGTAGTTATAAGAGCTTGTGACGCACCTGTCTTGGGTGATGCCCCCGACATCGTCCCGGATGGCTATAAAAAGGTCGCGCGATTGGTCAAAGACATAAGGTTTGGAGACTATCAATTCGGGGTCATTAATGTACCCAGTAACGTCGATGGCCTAGAAGCAACTCTTAGATGGCTTAGGCGGTTTGACTGACGTTTTCCCGTCACACCAAAACGAACAGGAACGCTCGAAATCGTAACCGTGGCGCCGGCAACTAACTTCATGCCGCCAAGCGTCGCGATAGTCTCGTACCATCATTGGGCGCATGGCGCGGGCGCGGTTGACCCAATGCGCAAAACGTCGGCAGCCATGGCAGGCACCAACTGCGGCGCCCACCAGGCGATCCCGAGGGCGAGACCGACCTCCGCAACCCGATCGGTCCCGGCATCCTGCACGCCGATTGGAGCCGGTTCGGCACGCCGTTGCGCGCGCCGCAGATCGATGCGGCGGAGGCCCCCGTCGAGGATCCGTTCGAGGTCCCGCGGCCGCAGGGCTTCGGGCCGATCCCGCCGTTCTGGCAATGGCGCGAGAACCACCTCGGCACGCGCGACGAGGCGTGGCGGCGCGAGCGCTTCCCGCAGATGCCGGCGGATCTGTCGTATCGCTTCTTTCAGACGGCACACGCCAACCTGATCCTGCCGCGACTCGTCGGCGATGAAACGGTCCGGCTCGACGGGCTGATACCGGGCGGTGGGTCGCTCGCCTTCGCCTTGCCGGGCGTGACGATCGTCGCCCACCACCAATGGCTCGACGGGCGCGAGGTCCACGCGCGGCTCACGCTCGATGGGCTGCATCTCGACCTGCGCAAGCCGGAAGGGCCGTGGAAGGCCGATCTCACCTGGCGCGGCTGGGTGGCGCAATGCCCGTCCTATCTTGGCGCCACTCTCGCCTGGGCCGATCTCGACGTGGCCGCCGGGCTGCCGACCCAAGGCGAGTACGGTCTTGCGCTCGATGAGGCGGCACAGTGAGCCTCCCCAAGGGCAGCGAGGTCGACGCGCAGGCGCAGAGCGCCGGCACCGGCGGCTCGACGGCTGTTCCCTCGTCGGTGCCAGCCCCGTGTCCGTCCGGCGACGTGCCGAAGGAAGGCTCGCGCGACATCCAGCAGAAGGGGAAGATCATCTCGGTCCCCCACGACTGGTGCAAGAGCACGGACTCGCCCGTGCCCTACCGCATCTGGGCCTGGCAATCCTCGGCGAGCAACTTGGCAAACACCGTGCGCCAGACCGACTGCCGGTCGCACGTGCTCGGTTCGACGGTGAACCAGTGCTTCGGCGACGAGCCCGGCACGGGCGGCGGCGTCAAGTCCGGCACCAACCTCGCCGAATGCACGCCGCTGTCCGCCTCGCCGACGGTGCGCGCCGAAGGCAAGCCGATGGTGCGCTACCTCGACAAGTGGTGGATGAACCACGGGAATACTTGGGGGTGCTTGAATAACTCGGAGGACATAGGGAGGTACCCAGCACCTAAGCTTCAGACGATCGATGCGAAGCTGTCGCCAAATCCGAGCAGGGAGGAGGATCTACAGGCGCTTGCCACTGGGACGCAGGTCGCACAGGCTGTGCCCCGAGTAGAACCCGATCCAATGATCGAGACGCCCGCCGAGCGCTCTGAAGAATGGCATCGAGAAGTCACAGAGCCGGGCGATCCTAACTACAAACCGCCGCGAGCAGCAAACGATAACGAAGACGAAACGGAACCGAAGGAAGATAAAAATGTTGAAACTCCGGAGGCGAAAGAAAAGCCAGATTCGAATGTTCGTGTTTCCGCGAAGCGTGGAACCGTGAAGTGATGGAATATTGCAAAGTTTCTTTCCAAACGCCCCGAGAGCCAGCACACCGAACTCATAGCCGAGTATTGTAAACAATTAAAAGAACAACAAGATGCTATCAACAAACTGACTCCAGATCAATATGAAGAAGGCCGACAGTCCTTCCAGGATAATGGAAGAGTTGACGATCAGGGCGCATTCAAACAAACAGCTATGGATAACCTAAAAAATAATCTCATGGATCAAGGTATGTCCTACGATGATGCTAGTAATTCAGCTACAAGTATACTTGGCGGCTTGGTAGGATTGCATGCTCCCGACCAGGTCGTGGCTGGAAAATATTCCACCCTACAATCTTTGGGTCTGCCTTCCGTAAATTCCAGCATTGGAGGAGGATGGCCATCTCGCGTAGGCGACCTTGATGACGATGCTCAAGCTGCTAAAATGTCAGGCCAAAAGAATATGAATGTCAAGCTGTGCGCGGAGGTCGACGGGCAGCAAGTCTGCTGAAGCGCCATCAAATCGAGGTCTATAATAGCATGCTGGAAGAGCGGTTTATCCGAGACGTCGAATCGCTCAGTCGGCGAGGCAAACCTATCACCGTTCGCCAATTCGACTATCTAAAGCGAGAGCCGGAAGTTCCACCTGCGCTTGCTCACATTTGGAAACTTTTTGGGATATCAATATGGGCCGACGGCGCGTTTCAAATTTGCGAAACTGATCTATATAAATCAAACGTTGACGACGTATTTGAGGGCCACGAGCTGATCGATGCCAGCCGTGTGACTCCATTTGTTATTTCTGCTTTTGGATTCATGAAGGTATGGCATCCCGAATTCGGTGTTTTCGAGGTTCAATTCCCACTATCGTGCATCATATTCCCCCTCAATCCTCAGAAATTACGTGAGAAGCCGGTGGGAGACACCAATCTTATAGCGAGGTTTCCTACTTCGGAAGGCGATTTTCCGACGATCAAAGGATTTGCTGAGGCACGGAAGAGGATTGGCAAACTCCAGGAAAACGAAGTCTATGGTTTTGTGCCCTCCCTGGCGTCGGGCGGCAGTATAAATACAAGCCGAGCGCAACGCTTTCAGGCCGACGTCCACCTCAGTATTTTGGCGGGAATGCAGCCATTCCGCACTTACTTTTTCGATAGTTCGGGCCCTGGTGGGTACGCGGAAATCTGAGCGTTACTAGCATGATCAGCGCCGAGCGGGCGATCAGATACCGCATCCAGGCGACGGAGACGGGGCTACGAGACGGTCGCGGCCGCCTCCACCGTGCGCACGCTCGGCCCCGGCCAGCGCTTCACGCCGCAGGACGTCGCGAACCCGTCGGACAGGTTCGCGCAGCAGGTGCTGCTGTCGATCCGCCACATCGCGCACGACCAGACCTACGAGGCCGCCGCGACGAGCCGCCCCTCATACGACAACAGCTTCACCGCGATGCCCGCGACGACGCCGGCGACACCGCATCGCACGATCCCGCGGCCCAGAATCGTCGGCTCGCAGATCGCGCTGATCGCCGGCCCCGACGGCGAGGAGATCTACACCGAGCCATACGGGCGCGTAAAAGTGTGGTTCCCGTGGGACCGCGAGGCGCAGAGGGACGGGTCGGACACGCCGTGGATCCGCGTCGGCCAGCCGTGGGCCGGCACCACCTGGGGTCACCAGGTGATCCCGCGCATCGGGATGGAGGCCGTCGTCTCCTACCAGGAGGGCGACCCCGACCGCCCCTTCATCACCGCGCTGCTGCCGGACCCGACGAACCCCGTCCCCAGGACGGACCGGCTATATGCCTCATCGGCAACGCCAAGACTCAAGGAACGCCTCATCAGATTGCACATGGTGGCGATGCCCAGATCCAGGAGCAGGCCGCTACTAATGGAGGCGTCATCCCGCTTGGCGACGCCGTCGACATTTCGGTTTCGGCTGCTTTGGTAGCGCGCCCCGAGTGCGCTGGCGAAATTCTCACCAAGACCTACGACGCCTTTGGCGATTACGATCCAAATACGAACGTGCGAGGTAGAAACAAACCGATAGGACCGGACAGTCCCGCGTCGGGGAATGTAAACATTAAACCGCCGTCGATGTAAAGGAGCCAGATGCAGCCGCCGTTTACGCAATATGATCTCACTCGCGCGAAGGCAAGCGGGCCGTTGGGGATCGCTTCGTCTCCTCAGGAGCATGACACCTTTGCCCCGTTTACGAGATTTTGGTGGTATTTTCATCAGAATCCGGATGACCAAAAATGGTATAATTTTTCCTATGACTTTTGCGTGCAGGGAATTACCCGCGGCAAAAGCGAATTCGCGCCTGACGATAAATACATTCATGATTTCAGCCGAGGGCGACGTCATCTACGTGCTGGACAAAGACGTCGTCGAGCATATTCCCGAAACAGGGCTGCAGGCAGCCGATTCGCGACGCTTTGGTCGCATGCAGGACATACAGGCCGTCGGTGACACCCTATTTGCCTGCGGGGACGGGCGTCAGCTCTACAAGCGTGAGATGAGGGGCGCATGGCAATGCCTCGCGCCGGACCTTAGGCAGCCGCCGAGCGTACCCCGATCCGACTATCGGATCATGCCGCGCATCAACGGTCCCAACGAGAACGAGATTTATGCCGTCGGTCAGCGCGGTTCTATTTATTTCTGGAATGGCAAAACCGTCACGAAGCTCGATTGCCCTGTCAACTCGACTTTGATCGATATACACGTCGAAAGAGACGACGTTATTTGGATTTGCGGTGGGGATGCCACTCTTTTGAAAGGCAATCACAAAACGGGTTTCCATGTCTGCCCGGGAGTGGGACGCGGCACCGGCTTGTTTCAGCGTATGACGATGCTCGAGGGCGTGCTCTACCTTGTAGCGAGCGCAGGTAGTCCGGGAGGGTTGATGAAATATTATAACAACCGGCTTGCGCGTGTTGTCACCGGGCTGCAGCCAGAGATCAGGAATCCGCACTTCGTCGACAGCTCGCACGGCGTCTTGTGGGCGATGAGCTTGAAGGACATCGTCCGTTTCGACGGAAATACATGGGAGCGAATCGACTTTCCCGGCCATCCCCCGATCCGATGAAGCCACCTCCCAACTAGGCGGTTTGCTGCACGCAGAGTAACGCGCCGCCGAGTACGGCGGCGATCCGAGCGCGTTGGTGCGATCGACCAACAACCCGCCAGCGCCGAACAGCGACGTGATGAATTACTTCAGACCACCGCAACCGATCCGGCGCTAAGGAGAACCAGATGTTTGATCCGCTCACATTCACCAGAGCCCGTATAGGGTGGGAGGTCGGCATCTTGTCGATCGCCGCCGTTCCTGACGAGGCCGAGATCTATGAGCCACACACCCTATTCTACTGGTACGTTTACAATGATCCGGGGCCTCCACCGGACCGTTGGGGTCTCTCAGAGGTCGACGTTCGCGTCCACGCGATCACATCGGCGCAGCGCATAGGAGTTCCGGGGCGCCGCTTCTGCCTCATGTCGGCCGAAGGCGACGTCATCTTCATCGACGATCCGATCCACCGCGAGCGCATCCTCGGCTC